>VDFB02034028.1:70794-155393 GCA_007258455.2 Sequoia sempervirens | reverse complement strand
TCATTATAATTCACTTAAATAACCCCTTTTTATTACTTCCCAAGTCTTATTTTAAAGTGTTGCTAAGGGTTGTAACAAACTCTCACAATTTTCTAGACTTTTCCTCACTAATTCAATCCCTTCTCATGTTTAAATGACCCCTTAATGCACCTTCCAGCCCTACTTAAGTGTATTTTTGAGGATATTCTCATTAGACCTTATTTAATGCACTTTAATTTTTGACACCCACTACAATTTCCTTGGTGGGAACAAGTCGCCACCTGGGGCAACTTAGTCCCATTAGTCAAAAAAATCAAAATAATTATAATTTCTTGGTGGGATTTTATTCGCTTACCCTTGAGGTCAGCCTGTGATGTGTTATTTTTGGGAAATAATGGAAAATCAATTATAAATAAAGGTTTTTTCTCTCATTTTAACATCTATCTAATTCATCCAAAATTCAAGCATTCATTCACTTAATCATTCTCAAGCATTCAAGCACTCTAAGCATCATCAAGTCATCCATTGGAGCACTACATTGCATATCTTCAGATTTATACATCAAGGGTTTGGTAAGTTTATGAAATTGCATGTTGTTTATTTATCATTTTCTTCTTATTTCATTTCATTTCATAAGGTTTGATTACCAAATCGGGTTTTGACCAAGGCAAACCCCTATACTCTAAACCTTAATCCTTTTGCCCCTCTTTGCATGTGTGTTTGTAGGTCTTGTATGCATATTTCTCAAAGAGCAAGGTGTTAAAAAGTTTTTTTGAATCCATCAAATTCATCAAAGTCAAAAAATCCCTAATTGAAGCTTGAAGACCTCTTTCAGCCCATTTTTTGTAGAATCTAGACCAGACACATGTCAGAGAAGGAAGTGCAGACTGAAAGTTACAAAATCCTGTCTTGAAATTCTAGAAATTCCCAGGTGGACTAAGTCATGATCTGTGGTGAATTAGTCCCAATACAAGGCCTAAAAAGTGGTTTCTATATTTTTGAGTACCCATTTGGTAGATTCCTATTTTGATAGATTTTCCTAGAAATTGGACTAAGTCACCCAGCTTGACATAAGTGTCCCAGTCAATATTTCCAATCAATTATGCAAGATTCCAAAGCCTCTTTTCATCAAAATTTAGATTCTAGGTGCACGTCTCTAGTTCTGTTTAATTTTGTTATCATTTACTTGCATTCTTAGGTGTTTTTGCATACATCACTATGTTTTCCAACACTTTGCATTTATTGGGTTTAGCATTAGTAATCATCTTTCTTTTAGTTATTTGCATTAAACATCATAGTTAAGCACATTCCATCCATTTTACGTTAATATTGAGTGTATACATTAGCATTTTGGGTCCATTTCTCTCCTTTTAGGTGAAAAACCTAAAAGTGCTAGAGCATCTTGGACACCCAAAATTAGTGTCCACATTTTGGTGAACCTAAATTTTGAACATTTTACTTCTGATTTCAAGTGCATCCTAGGTTTAACTTACATTAACATTGCATTAGGTGTTGTATTGCTTAGTTTGCATCCTAGAGTTTTAAAAATTGCATTAGTGAAAAGCTTGTGTTGCTTGCATTTTTGCAGCATATTTCACTAGAAAACAACAAAATTTTGTATTTTCATACTATGAATACATCTGTGCATCTGAAAAACATTAAATTGCATTCAAAATTTATGAAAAAACTCAAAAAAATCATCACTGGGACTAATTCGTCACATTGGGCAACTTAGTCGAACACATTTTGCACTAAAATTTTTGGCATTTTCTGGGCATTTCCTGCATTTTAGTTTTTTGTTATTACATTCTTTCATAATTTTCATATTTTTTGTTTTCTTCTATTTCTTGCATATAGTTTGCTTTCATCATGTCTTTTTTCTTTAATAAGTTTTGGATGTCATTAAAATCTTTAGTGGACATGTCAAATTGTGCCTTTGGAACTGATCCTAATGTCCTTGAGCTTCCTCATGCTCCCTCAACTCATCATGAATGTCCTCCTCATGATGTTGAAATCATTGGAGAAGATGATGACAACATGAAAGTTCTTAAATGAATTTCTTGACAACCTCAAAGCCAATGCATCCTTTTACTCATCCATGAAAAAACAAGACCTTCCTATGGTCTCCCCTCCTGATATGTTTGGATACCTACATCTTGAAACAAATGAAGGACCTAAGTTCCCTCCACTAGGTGGACCTAGTTGTTCTACACAAGTAACCCCTCAATCATACTATGATAAGAAAGTCACTAATACTCCCATCAACCTTGACGAAACCTATGGAAAAGGTTTTACCATCTTAAACAAACAAGGATGTGACACAACAATCGAACATAACATTCATCAACTCTTAGAAAAAATTCCACAAGATGAAAACACAACCAGATTAGGCTATCAAGATCCTCCTCATGACAGTAAGCCTCCTTTAGAATATTGGAGACTTCCTTATGATGACACGGTGATCTTTGATTCTCCTCCTGATTTGAATTCCCTTCTTCCTAAAGAACAATCACCATCTCATAATGATAACATGGACAACAATAAAATCATCTTAGGACCTCCTTCCCTAATCTCCTCTCGAGAGATTAGAGAATCTAGTAAATGCAAGAGGCCTTATAAGTTACAAAAACTCAATTTTCCTCTCCATCCACCACTTGAATGTGAAAGGAAATTGCAAATCCTTCTAAACAATGAACTCATTTTATTACCACCTATGAATAGGTTGGTAATTTATCCTAATGAAGATAATGTGCCACATTGTGCATATCATAGTGTTCTTGGACATCGAAGTGATGAATGTCGCCAATTCAAAGAAATACTGAGAAAGTATTATTTTGATGGAGATAATTGCTATCCACTAAATCCATAAACCACCTTTCCAACACCTTATCATGTAATAGTTGTAGAACATCCTCTTCTCACTATTACATGACCCCTTCCCATCACCTATCTCAGCTCATTCTCACCTTGCACTTAGTGGGGGCAAGAATTTGTTAGCCTTGTCCTAGTGATACATTTGTCCTTGTACCCTAGCTATGTTTTCCACCTTTCACTTATCTTGACAGAGATTGGGAGGTGGATGAATTGTTTGATGGTAGAATTTCCTTTGCATTACTAGTATTTCATTTTATTTTCTTGTGTGTATCAGACTTCACAATGTGATGTTTTGATGTTTCCTTTGTGACATTCCCCATTCGTACCTTCATTCTTCTATATGTTTTACATCGCTTTCACCTTTTCTTTTGTCTTTTTCTTGTGTTTTCCTTTTGGGGATGATGCAAAGCATTGAGATTCCCTCTGTCTCTTCCATGTTGACTCAAAAGGTCTTTCTATTTTCTTTATTTTTTTTCCTTTGGGGATGATGCGTGCCGCTGAGATGCTCTATGTCTCTTCCATGTTGACCCAAAATACTCCTTTTCCTTTTTTTTTTCTTTTCTTTTTTGGATGATGCAAGGCACTAAGACCGAAATGGCTCTTTCATGTTGACCCAAAAGCTTTTCATTTTCGTTCATCTTTTCATTTTCATCTACTTGTGTTTTCCTTTTGGGGATTATACAAAGTGTTGAGACATCCTATGTCTCTTCCATGTTGACCCAAAATAGATCTTTCTTTTTCTTTTCTTTTTTTCTCTCTTTGTGTCATTCTTCTAGTTCTATGTGTATTTGTGGAATGATGACAATTCTAAGCTCTTTAATCAAAACATCGCAGAAATGAACATACTGACCCCAAATCCATAGATCCTTTATGTGTTTGGTGTATTCCCTTTTGGGGGAAACCCCTCTTTCTTTTTGTTCCATTTTCATTTTCATGATGTAGCCTTACTTAGAAACATATGACTTGGCATAGGGGCTTTCCAAGTTGTCTCTCATGTCTTCTTTCTATTTTCATTTTTTATTCACTACTTTAAATTAATTTCTCACAGAACAGTGTGTCACAATTCCTTTAAAGTGGGGGCATACATTGGCATTATTCATTTTGTATTTTTATTTTTCTTGGTTCTTAGTGCAGCCTTGTTACATTATACAATGTGTTTGTCACTTTGTGGATGACATTGGGTGTGATGTCCTACATAAGTGTGATCTTTCTTAGCATATTACACTCCTCTTGGTGGCCTGATGCGACACACTACATCCCCCAAGTTGTGAATCTTGTATTCTTTAATTGGTCTTGTCTTAGATACATTTGACACAATGTTCCCTAAGAAAAGATCTCACATGAACCAAACAAGAATCCTTTGAACATTCTTTTTCATGTTGCATTTTGCATTTATATGGCCACCTTGCATAAGACAACATGCATGCTTGTGGTGCCATTGCACTTATTCATGAGTTCTAATTAGACAAAGATTTTTTTGTCTCATGAAGCATGAAATGACATTGTCCTTTGTGGCGCCTTATTAAAGTTATCCAGAGGTATAACTTTGATATGGTTGAGTGGGAAGTCCATTCTGAGGCATGACTTTTCCCCATAGCCACCTAATTTTGTGTGAGTGCATACGAGTCATGAGTGTATGTTTCTCACCTTTTGGGCCTTCTCACCTGGTGGATAGCCATGAGTTTCATCGCCCCAAAGTGAGTACACATTTCTTAACAAATAGCCTATATATGATCCACAACGAGCTAGAAAAATGATCAAAGCTTTCTTTCATTCTTTTCATCATTCTCTTGTGTGTTCCTTTGTGCTAATGATTGGTTTGCCATGGGACCTTGATCCTAGGGGCTTGATCACCCCTCTTGATTATTCTTGTCTTATCTTACCAAAATGAGTGCATTTGAATCCCTCGCAACATTATTTGTGCATGTTGGGCTACTTTAGTGTGAGTTTGAAGAAAGTTAATCCTTTCACTAAAGTGGGGGCTTAATGTGTCACCAAAAAATGTATAATTTACATTTTTATGCTCACTTGAGTCTTTCTTATGGACTTTGGCTTGATTTTTCCTAGATTTAATATTGTAATGTTGCCAACACATTCACATTAGGTCTTGGACTCTTGTGAATCATTAATACTTCTAGGTTGTCTTGTAAAAGTGTTGTGAAGTGTTGTAACCCACTTTTCACTCTTTTCTAGACTTTTCCTCACTAATTCAACCCTTTCTCATGTTTAAATGACCGCTTAATGCACTTTATAGCCCTACTTAAGTGTATTTATGAGGATATTCCCATTAAAATTTATTTAATGCACTTTAATTTTTGACACCCAATAAAATTTCCCTAGTGGGACCAAGTCACCACCTGGGGTGACTTAGTCCCACTAGGAATAAAAATAAAAATAATTTTAATTTCTTGGAGGGATTTTATTCTCTTACCCTTGAGGTTGGCCTATGATGTTTTTATTTTTAGGAAATATAATGGAAAATCAAGTATAAATAAAGTGTTTTTCTCTCATTTTAACATCTATCTAATTCATACAACTTTCAAGCATTCATTCACTTAATCATTCTCAAGCATTCAAGCACTCTAAGCATCATCAAGTCATTCATTGGAGTACTGCATTGCATATCTTCAAATTTATACATCAAGGGTTTGGTAAGTTTATGAAATTGCATACATGTTGTTTATTTATCATTCTCTTCTTATTTCATTTCATTTCATAGGGTTTGATTACCAAATTAGGGTTTGACCAAGGAAAACCCCTATACTCTAACCCTTAATCCTTTTCCCCCTCTTTGCATGTGTGTTTGCAAGTCTTGTATGTAGATTTGTCAAAGAGAAAGGTGTTAAAAAGGTTTTTTCAATCCATCAAAGTCATCCAAGTCAACAAAGCCCTAATTGAAGCTTGGAGACCTCTTTCAACCCATTTTCTGCAAAATTTGGACTGGACACTTGTCAAAGAAGGAATGGAAACCAAAAGTTATATAATATTCTCTCAAAATTCTAATAATTCCCAAGTGGACTAAGTCACCATCTGTGGCGAATTAGTCCCATTGCTAGGCCTGAAAAGTGGTTTCTGTATTTCTGAGTACCCATTTGGCAGATTCCTGTTTCAGAAAACTTTCCCCAAAACTGGACTAAGTCACCCAGCTTGGCATAAGTGTCCTAGTCAATATTTCCAATCAAATCTATAGGATTCCAGAGCCTCTCTACATCAGACTTCAAATTCTAGGTGCACCTCTCCAGTTCTATTTAATTATGTTATCATTTACTTGCATTCTTAGGTGTTTTTACATACATCACTATGTTTTCCAACACTTTGCATTTCTTGGTTTTAGCATTAGTCATCTTTATTTTTTAGTTAGTTGCATTAGACATCATAGTTAAGGACATTCCATCCATTTTACATTAATCTTGAGTGTAGACATTAGCATTTTGGGTCTATTCTCTCCATTGAGGTGAAAAAACTAGAAGTGATAGAGCATCTTGGACACCCAAAATTAGTGTCCACATGCCATAATATCACTTTTGATAATAATATTTTCTTCTTCTTTTGATGTGTGAACCTAAGATAGTTCCTTATTCTGGGAAGAAAAAACAATAGAATAGGATAAAAAATTTGTATTCTAAAATTGAACTACATAAATATCTTTATCTATAGCTATACGAGAATTAGGAAAAATAATTTCATCATAAAATAATTCATCACCTAATTTGGCTTCTAAATTTTCCTTATGAACATCTTCTTTGAGAAGTCTACGATTACCATGGTTAAATGAAACTCTTTTTTACTTACGTGCAATTAATTCAAAAACTTATTTATTAGGATATGTAGGTGGAAAATGTCTATGATTAGTTTTATTAGTTGAAAAAAATCATTTTATCGATCATGGAGAAAAAAAATGAATCTTTTTTTACAAACAAATTCATCAACTAAAGAACTTCTAATTTCATCAATAGGGATTTTCTTTAATGTGGTTAGTGATGAATGAATAAAAACATCTTTCCCACAAATGAAATCATCAACCGAAGCATTGAGACACCAATCTAGAATTAAAAAATTCATTAGAATTTTTTTTTAACATTCTTTCTTTATCCTTTCTCTCTTTCTCAAGTTATATGCATGTTAGAAGGGAATTTGGTGATTCATCTTCACATTCTTTATTTTCAACTTTGTCCAAAATATATTTTTAGTCTTTCCATGAATTGAATGTACTTGAATGACCAAGTTCCTTCAAATCTATATACAAGTCTAGAATATATGAGCAATAATAATTGCATCAATAACAAATTTTTAATTTATCTCCTCTATAAAAATACCTCATGGAAGAATTGATTGCCTTTCATTACAAGTATTTCCTTATATATAGGATTACAATATTTTATGGAATCCATCATCATTCAAATAATTTCCTAGCATATTTCGAACAATAGAAAATAGCGGTCTAAGACATCTCTTCTCACTTTGCTTGGAAAAATAGTTAAAATTTATTAAATATTATAAGAAACAGGTTTAACCTAATTCAAATTATCTGCTAAATAAATAACATTGAATATTTTTATTTATTAGATCACATAGGCATTCATTTTCTAGGCTCATTTTTTTAGTTTATTCTTATCATTTGATTCCTTACAAGAAATAAAATAACTATGAAGCTTTATTTTAAAAGAGGGTATGTGTAGGATCATCATGGAAAAAACAAGCCCTTAAGTGGCAAAAAATTCTAAAAAAATCAGAGTTAGGAAACTTGATGTAAACATTTGAATAAGTTATCTATACTATTTAAAAAATATGTAAGAATGGAATATGTAGCAAATTGAATGTAGTTTTTAAACTACTAGGTTTATTTTAAAAAAAAATCTATTTGGTGAAAATTTAAAATTTCAATGCAGTAGTACTTAAATTTCAAGGAAAAACAAGAAGTAGGTGTCTGTCTAACCACCCTAACCACAATAAAATGATAATATTTTTTTATAAGATTTTAGATATAAGTAGAGGACTCATGTCCCAATGTGATGCATATTTTTTTGTAATTTTTTTCCAAGCAAATAATTGATTATGATTTTTTTATTACAACTTTTAAAAAATATAAAAACATGTATGTCTTACCACCTTAACTTTGTCAAAACTTCATGAAATTCATTTTTTTTAATCCTATAGTATGAAAAGCATATAATGTGAAACATGTTTTGGATTCAAAAAATGTGATACCGTTTGATAGCTATAAATATTTTTCAATTAGCCTATCAATCGAGACTTTAGTTGTAATTCAAATAGAAAATGAATAATAATTATTTATAAATTCAAATTAAAGAATAATTTATATTGGTGGAAAGCTAAGAATCTCCTTTAAAAACACTTTTCGTCTCATCAATTTTGGGTGAAAAAAGTCCTCACCCACATACCCTACACATACCCATCATATCCCCACTTTATGGCCCATCATGATCCTGCACATATGTTAGACCCCTAACTTTAACTATGTTTTACTTTTTACTTTGAAGTAGTTAGTAGATGATTATGCATATTCAATGATTTGACGTTTAGTTAAAATGGCTAGAAAAATCAATGTTTTCATGAGTCATGTTTATTTGACTAAAATTTGACATGTGCTTAAAATTTGTCAAGATGTGATGATCTCATAAGGATTATGAAAATTATTACTGAAACACTAATCTTGTGTTATTGATTTCAAGCTACATCCAGGAAATAGGTTTTTGCCCTGTGTGAAAGGGAGGGAGAGCATCATCAGAGAGAAGGGAATAGATACAAGGAATAGAACAGGTTGTCACTATCTTAAGTCTATTTCTAGTTGCTTAATGTCAACCTAGTCGTTTTGGGGTAGTGACATCGTCAAGGTTGAACATTAGTTGTTTTTTGGCCAAGACAACTTGTTGTCAAACATGTTGCTTCTTATATCATAATTGAGTTATGTTGTGACATCAATTGTGTAATTGGTTGTTCATTATTGGCTATTTCTTTTAATAGTTTGAATTTTCTTAATAAGTTGAGGAACTAATATTATAGCCCAATTCCTTGCAAAAGAAAGTCATAATGATGATCATCCTTGAGTTTGTTTTATGGGGTGAATGCGTCGAGAGACGACAAAAAGATCAACGTCGTCGACCGTGTAAGATTGTGTTACCAACTCTAAACTTTTGAGTGAATTATCATTTATATGTGTGTATTTGGTGATACTTTTAAATGACTAAGCTAGTTGTTGAGTCAACTATTTTGACAAGGCTCCTTTTATGGAGGGGCATGAGATATCAATAAATTGCTCAACTCAATTGAGGAGCTTATTGATTATAGACGCGACTTTGATGTCTATTTAGATAAGCATTTCTTTAATAACAAAATGGATTTTGTTGGGCACGACCAACTTTATGAAGGTGGAAAAAACATACTAGTATTTCAAATAGTAGTAGGGCCATAAAGGCTGAGAACTTGAAGATTAGAAATGGGAAGAGTTCTAGCATAATTGAAAAATTATTGTTAAGCTATAATAGCCCTTGGTATTTACCATTTGAACCTGGCTCTCATAACCACTTTTTTAAAGGGTTTTAGTTGCTTTTTCTCACCTAAACCATAGCTTGAGTAAACAGTGACATTAGAGGAATGATGGATGCGAAATGCAAATCTGATTGAAATGGGTTTTATAACCAATTCTTGTCTTTTTGTGGGACGATAAGGAAGGATAGAATGATTTCTTTCGGTAGTTGGTAGGTAG
Organism: Sequoia sempervirens; assembly: GCA_007258455.2. NCBI lineage: Eukaryota > Viridiplantae > Streptophyta > Pinopsida > Cupressales > Cupressaceae > Sequoia > Sequoia sempervirens. The sequence goes on along the minus strand of VDFB02034028.1, from coordinate 145,813 downwards.
GAGGGTATGAGGAAATTCCACGAAGGTGACATGAGTTCCTAGTATTTTGAAATTCAATGAATATCCTCATCGAAGTGATGGCTTGCCATAAAGATGTAAACTCTCAAACTGCTTCAAGAATTGGTTTCTATAACCGTCTTTGTATCAGTTTTTATAACTAATTCTTGCGAGCATTTTGGGGGGGATCCACGAGTAAGAGTAGGAATGGAGAATGGAAGAGACACGTTTCTTGAAGCTCCCATTTTTAGCACAGGAAGAGGAGGCTAGAAAGGACAAAAGTTGTTTTACGTGAATAGGAGGTGAATGGATTGGTAGTTTCGAAAGCATGGAAAGAGAAATACGTATTTTGTGCATATCATGGAGGGATGGAGTTCCCTAAATATGATTCAAATGGGCAGGTGCATACTGAGGGAGGAAGCTCGGGCCAGTGGGGAAGAAACTTAATGCTGTCTTGTATCACAAGAAGGCTGTCACAAACTGGAGGAGCCAACAAGGTGTAAAATCTGAGTGTAATTGGAAAAATTGCTTAGGTATGAATTGGCCCTATTACCCTGTGTGTTCGCCATAAACTCTTGTAGCTTAAGATTCATTTCAAAATGGAAAATTTTTAAGAGATATGAAGTCTCCAAGACAAGTGTAAAGTCTTGAATAAATGTAAAGTTGAGAGTGCTCATGTATATTGATATACATCTTGAGCTTTAAAGTCTGTTCGACACTAATATTTTAATTCATTATGTCATTGTTCAAATTATTTCTAGTATGGTTAACGGTAACCATAGATGAATATCTCATTAGAGTGCCTATGCAATAATAAATATATTCAGATGGCTCTTCTTTCCAAACACGAGAATAAGGAACAAAAAAATTGACAAGCTTGTGCTTGAAACCCATTCATCGAGAGCAATAGACAAATATTGATCCCATTTGGAATATCCAAGATTGGAGATATGATAAGACTTGAAGAATTTAACAACTATGTTTTAGAATATTCAAGGTATCAAGGAAGCACTTGTGTGAGTTCATAATTCATTTAAGATGAAAGATAGTGAACATCGGATTATCAATAGGATTGCAATTATTGACATGTGAATAGAACTTCTAGGATTAATCAATTGACGTCATTCAAAGAATGGTTATTGTATACCGTATTCTCATTCCTAGAGTAATGAGGGATTATATAGCACCTAAGATGTTTGGAGAAAACCAGAGAGCATTATACTTGTGTTGTATTGTTATATATATTATTGAAATTGGGTTTCGAGATAGCAATGGGTAACTAAGAAAAATGGAAATAGACCCCTTAGTCTATGTTAAAGACTAAGATAGCTCTATCGATGAAACCTTGCTAGTTCTCTCATGGGACTTTTTAGATTAGAAAATATCATCATGATATTGAAGTAAGGAGATTGCAACATAGAAAAGATTTCTTTGTAGGAAATAGAATTCCTCTTGTCAATTTTGTATTACATGCTAAGGAAATGGGTGACCCATGAGTGTGGAACCCTAGATAGCCTTTGATAGCATCGGTTACTTATTGCATGGTTCTCAAGAGAAAGAGAGATCTTGAAATGTATTGATGTTGATTTTGTAGCCTTTGTTGAACTTATTTTAGACTTATGTATACAAAGGAATTTCGTTATTCCAATACTTGGTATCATTTTCATAACCAACTTTGAGAAGGGGATGTTGGGAGACCGAAACTCAACCTACATGTCTATCATACTTGAGATTATTGTTATAGGTATATGCGACATACTTATATAAAGGATAATATTCATATGAGTTTATAACCTATCCTTATTCCAATGTGAGTAACCTTGAGTAGACTTGGAAGTCGAAAGTAATTATTATCTTTATGAATCTAACTAGAAAGGTTGAAGGATTGAACTTGGTCAAAGTACTAGTTATGAGAAATAATGGTACTCATTAAGATATATATATATATATATATATAACAATGGGGATATTCCTCAAATATTGTGCTTATTCATGTCACATGAAATGTGAATTTAAGAAATTCTAAGAGGTCTAGGAAAAGACTAGAATTATTTTGTCTTATGTTTTGTTACACTTATGCTACTACCTTTGGAAAACAAGAATGTTGATATTTCCATGCATTGGGTTAGAAAAGCTAAACCCTAGTATTGAAATATGAAGGATATAGGAAATACATAACTCTTATGTCGGATATGACACAGTATAAATATATATTGATTGATAGTGAAAGGTTGAGAAAACCTTAGAACAAGACAGGAAGTCTTTATAATACCTTAAGAGAATCTTCGATAATGTCACAAACTCGATTTAACACATCAAGATGTTGGGTATTGAATCTTGAGAGTAAAATGACAAGAATTCATAAACCCTAGATATTGTAAGGATGAAATAAGGGACTCTTAAAAGGTTTGAAATACCTAAATTTTTACATTGAATGAATATCCTAGATTAAGGATTAGATCTAAGTTAGATTGGCTAGAATGGATTTTCTATACAGACTAGTTTGTGACTAGATTACTAAATAAAGTAAGTAAACTATAGGATGAGTCAGTTCCAAGACAAGTAAGCGGTGAGTGTCTAGATGGCATGACTAATTAGAATGATCATACTTAGCTAGAAGGGATCTAGAGTTGTATGGTCGATTGAGTTTTGTAGGACACATCCCTAGGACTGAGGTGGAGAAACTTGACAGTTCCTTATATCTATACTCTTCAAGAAGGGTCGGGTCACTTCCAGTTAGGAAGCGTGCAGGGGACCACTTGAGTCGATGGTTGGAGGAAAAGCACTCAGATGATGCTCTCCCTCTACAGTAGTAGACTCTTTGAGGCTTGTGAAGATAGAGATCAACATTCCTGATGTAGTGAACTCCATGTTTTGGCTTACGACAGTCAAAACCTATGAGGTAAAACTATTCTTTATGTTTTAAGTTTATTGTATGTGATATAAATGAATATTGTAAGGAATTATCTTGATTCTAGTTATGATAACATGTGAATTCAAGTTTTAATTTTATCTGGAAAAGTTATACTTTATTCTTGTGCTTATGCAATTGATTTTAAAAAAAAAAATTCTCACATGTTTACTATGTTGATTTACCTTCTAGTAAATTCTTGAGATTACTTGAGTATTAAGAAGAGGAATGTTACATATGGTATCAAAGCTAACCCGGTTCAACACGTGGACCTATGAGCTCATTACAAGAAAATTCGTTCAACATTTAGCAGATTGGCTAAGGTTAAAGTTGATTTAATGTTGGAATGGCATACAATAAAAAAAAAAAAAACCAAGGAAACTATCTGAAAGACTATCTTTGCAACACTTACCCAAGATAATGGCTAAGAGAAATCCAACTAAGGAGTTAAAACTCTAAGAGAAAAACCATTTTGTTAAGGTTGCATATTGAAAAGATTTGGAGACTTTGACTTGAAAGTTAAAACCTTGGTCAATTACTAATCAGACTAAGAGCTCAGGTAGAGCAGTGTCTGTATGAATTTAAGATTACTCTTCTTTATCAATAATTTAAGGATGGGAAGATCCGAAAGTAATCAACCAGGTGTAGGAGCATCTGATTGTTGGAAATCCAGGAAACCATATCCACAACACCTAGATAAGATGGGATGTAGTCTAAGTTCTAGATATCTTGGAATGAGCCAAGTGGAATAAATGGATCAATAAGAATAGAGTTTTATAACGTAAAATCAAGAAAAGAAGTTTGTGTTCCAATTGTAATCTTTGTATAAAATGATCTTATGATATCATCTGACAGGTGAATGATAGATACTCTAGGAAATAGGAGTGAATCTAATATAACCCCTTTATTTGAATTTTTTTTTGAGCATAATGAAAGTCTTAAGGGACTTATTTGCTGATGCACTTGTAATGCAATCTCTAAACCATTGTAATCTTTTGGAAAATCTAAATACAGTGCAACAATCTACTCCCTTGTAGTGACTTAGTCAAGTCACATAGTGCATTGATAGTGTTCTTCTGGATTTTGACACTTGGATTTTTGGTGAAATGCCTTTTAATACTGGCAAGGATTGTCATCATTTTATTTCTTTATTTTGAAATGGTCTAGCCACCAAATTTTCAAAGATTGTTTATCTTATGGATGGTTAGTCCAAAATTTGATTTATTGTTGGAAATGAGCTCATTCTCAGATTTATTGTTGAAATTAAAAATGGTTATATTTTGATGTTGAGTTGAGTTTTGTGGTGGCTATACAAGAACTTTTTGGTTGTTCACTATGTTTGATTTAATGATCATCTCTATCATGTCCTAGATGGGCCTCTGATGGATTTTGTAAGGAAGTAAATTGTAGAAAATGTACCTAGTATGTCCTTAACTTTACAGAAGAAAGAAACCTTTTACAGAAGGAAATTGGTTCCAAAACACTTTTAGGGTTATATAATTAATATGTAGACTATCTGAAGGAGGTCTTATGCAGATATCACTTTTGAACCTTTTGTTAAGGTATGTGGGTGGACAGGTAGTCTAGTAAGCCCAAGTGAATAGTCTCTCCAAGTCGAGCAGGGTGGTGAACCATTGCTACGTGGATTGCAAACCATATGTATATAAAACTATGGCCATAGTGAGTGTCGTTGCCACTATGTGCACTCGTCAGTTCACAGTACTCTAGACACTTAGCTAACCAGAGTTGTCATACTTAGTAGGAGGGTATCCTTAGTAGTGCGATAGAGTTGGTTAAGTGGGGGTACACACCAGAGCTCAGATGGCAACTGTGAGGGTTTCCAACACAACCTTTCATCGAAAGGTAGGACTGCTTCCAGTTAGGAAGTTTGCAGAGGAACCACTTAAGACTGTGGTTGGAAGGAAAAATAGCCACCTGATGCTTTCCCTCTTTTTAGTGGCATGCCGATTCTTGGAGGACAGATGAACTAGAAAAGGAATTCTAATCCTTTCTCTTGTATTTACTTATCAGCTTATTTTGATGATGCATGAAATAAATGAAATTGGTACTTGGTGAAAAACATTTTCAGCTAGAAAAGTGAAGGTTAATGTTACTATTTGTATCTTACATGAGGAATAGTTGTACCTTACATGCTTAATGTTGTTAATCTTTGGTATAATTCTCTTGGTGAACCTATGTTAAAAGTAGTTGTTTGCTACATGTAGAAAGAGACATCCACCTTTTATGGTGTTTGATATTTAACTTCTATAATTATGCTAACAAGGTGACTCCATTTGAGATATTGGATGGGAAAAGATTTCAAACTCCTATAAGCTAGGTAAGCTAGAAGATAGGATTAGCATTAGTCTTGAAATTTCATCAAAAAAGGGATAACAAATCAAACCAATCAAAGAGATTGGTGAAAGATGATAATAGATAGAAAAGTTTCATAAAGTAAGGAATGTTTTCCAAACTAGCTCCTTGAAATAAAGGAATCTTCAAAAATTCTTGAAGATATCAGTTCGATTGATTACAAAATCATTCTAATCTTGGCTATTACCAGGGGGTAAAATGCTTTATATGAATTACATTTGAAAGTACATAACAGATGATAATTATATTCTTAGAATGTTTTACAGGTACAAGACAAAGGAGTGGTCAGGTTCAAGCTTCTTAAATGCAAGGTCCAATGGGACCAACAACCAGAGGGTAATATGACATTACAAGTTTACTATGATTTTACATCAAAGTTTTTCTCAAAAGTGTATGCTTTTGTAGGGTAAACAAAACTTTTTTCTTATAAGGTTTCAGAGGCATTGGATCATCAAGGACGATGACTCTTATGGGGGGAGATATGTTACACCCCTAACTTTAACTATGTTTTACTTTTTACTTTGAAGTAATTAGTAGATGATTATGCATATTCAATGATTTGACGTTTAGTTAAAATGGCTAGAAAAATCAATGTTTTCATGAGTCATGTTTATTTGACTAAAATTTGACATGTGCTTAAAAGTTGTCAAGATGTGATGTTCTCATAAGGATTATGAAAATTATTACTAAAACACTAATCTTGTGTTACTGATTTCAAGCTGCATCCAGGAAATAGGTTTCTGCCCTCCGTGAAAGGGAGGGAGAGCATCATCAAAGAGAAGGGAATAGATACAAGGAATAGAACAGGTTGTCACTATCTTAAGTCTATTTCTAGTTGCTTAATGTCAACCTAGTCGTTTTGGGGTAGTGACATTGTCAAGGTTGAACATTAGTTGTTTTGTGGCCGAGACAACTTGTTTTCCAACATGTTGCTTCTTATATCATAATTGAGTTATGTTGTGACATCAATTGTGTAATTGGTTGTTCATTATTGGCTATTTCTTTTAATAGTTTGAATTTGCTTAATAAGTCGAGGAACTAATATTATAGCCCAATTCCTTGTTAGAGTAAAGGTTTTAATTTAATCATGTTGATTAAATTACCTTTATTCCTCTCTTAAGATTTCACTTTAGTTGCATTTTGTGACATTTAATAATTATATTAATTATTAAATGTCTACCTATTAGGGTTGCACAATATCCTTTTATAAGGATTCATCATTGTAATTTACCTCTCTCTTGGATGAATACATTTTTCAGCTTTTAGAGCACCCTTGCTTGTTTGTCTCCATCTCTTCTTTCTGTGACAGGTTATTTGCATGCAGGTGATCTTCGGGGTCTGTGAAGTTGGCTTTCTCAACTTCTACATGGTATCAGAGCTCCAGACCTGCTGCTTCCTGTTCGACTTCTGAAGAATTTGGAGTTACAAGGGTTTGACAGAAGAAATTTGGGATTCTTCGGCTAATTTGAGAGGGTCTTGGTGCAGTTTTCAGATATGGTTTCCTTGCCCAATGATAAAAGTTTTTTTAGCATTTTTTACAAGCGCATGCATCAGATCTGGCATTTTTTTTGAGGATCTGGGTAACTCCATTTTTTGGGTGCATTTTGGGCCCAAACGGACCTCACGGTTGGATTCAGAGCGGCCAAAAACCCATATTTTCATATATGGCATGACCTATTTGGGCATAGTTGATCTGGGAGGCAAATTTTTTTTGCTCAGGGGCCGTACGGCCCCCAAGGCACAATTTTCAAGGTGTAAAAATCACGAAAATCAAAAAAAATTGTAAAAAATGGCATTTTTTTGATTTTGAACAGGTGCTGCCAGTTCTGAAGGGGCCGCCACCCGCCCGCCACCCGGCGGCCACCAACCACCGGCGGGCCGCCGGTGGCTGCCACCACCGCCGCCGCTGCATCAGTTTCGGCCCCAGCGGGCTTTGAAGGGAAAGCCCTAGTCATATAAAGGACCGGGGGCTACACTCTCCACCGACGGCCGCCCAAACCCCTACCCCTGGTCATATTGGAAACCAGGGGCTCCGCTGATAGCCCAAACCTTAGCCCCCTGGTCGCCCAGCAGACCAGGGGCCAGTTTTTTTTAGCCCCCAGGGCTTCTGAAGGACCTAATTGTGCATTTTCGAGAGACTTTCAGTAAATCGGGTATAAAATGGGCGTACAATCTCTGTTTTTTTCAAACGAGATACCATTGGAAAGCTGATTCCAGCTCCGATCTGATGGTGCGGGTCTAATTTTCATTTTTTTCCGTTTTGATGCTGTTTTTCTCAGTCAAAGTCAGAATAAGATTTTTGCACTCCTGGAGCCATATCTTTTGCATACAGACTCTGTTTTTCGCAAACAAAGAGGCATTGGAAAGGGGTTTTTGTTCTCTTTCCAGATCTGTCATTTATTTTTCTAGAATTTGCACCATGTACTTTTTATTCAGTATTTTGTGTTTTCACACATCTATCAATTACTTGGACGTTTCAGCACTTGGAAATGATTTGTTTGCATGGGATGGCTTTATTTGATCTGATTTATAAGTATTGAGGTTAGTTAGTCTCATAATTTTAATTTGAAGAGTTATCATGGGTTTTTCTACTCACCCTTTAGTTGTATTTCTGGAACGGGGTAATTATGAGTCATGGGCAAAGGGTATACTTACACATTGTAGGTGGCTTAATATTTTGCCTTATTTGTATGATCTCATACCTGGACCAGCAACTTCAGAGGGAAAACTAGCTTGGGATATCATTAGAAATCACATAGTAGGAGTTATTTTGTCTAGTGTTGATTCTGACACTGTGTGGGCTATATCGGGCATTGATTGTCCTCACTCACTTTGGACACATCTTTGGGAGATCTATGGAGACCCCAGTCTTTCTCCATTCCCAGATGATCCTACTTCAGATTGTCTTGTACCCATTGGTTGGAGAGAGAATGCACCCTTTGATCATGATACTTTAAAGGAGCTTCAGTATTTAGACACCCTTATATATTCTGATGAATTAGAGGATTGTCTCACAGTTCCAACTCTTCAGACTGAGATTATACTTGTATCAGCATCTTCTCCTGTTGTTCTTGATCAGTTTGATATTGCCTCTTCTTTGGCTCCTATTGATTCAGCTAAGCAGGACATCATACATCTTTCAGACATGGCTACTTGGGATTCTTATCTTGCAGGCATTTCATCTTTGTTTGTAGAGTCCTATATTGTAGATCTAGAGGATTACTTTGAGGATTTTCAGCTCCTCTTTGTTGACAACCATATTCTAGCTGTTAGCCCACCATCATCTGTGCATTCAAAGGTTGCAGTTTTTGAGTCTTTAGTTCAGTTTGGATTTGACATCTTTTTTTTCAGTTCAGACAGAGAGATTCTTCAGCATCCTATTATGGCACACATATTGAGGCAGATTGATTCTTCTCTCTTCACAGGGTTTCTTCATCTTTGTCCTTTGGATCCTTTTCTTCCCAAGGGGAGGAATATTATTTTCCGCTTCAAGATATCTTTCTGGATTCTACATCAGGCATCTACCATTGCGACAGGAGTTTCTTCATTGTGGGTGGGCCTTCTAGTCTCTTTCTTTTTCTCCTATGGAGACCATTGTACATGTACTTATATGATAGAAGCTGTCTACGGGGGGTCTTATGTTATCCACCTCCTATCCTTCTGTTATTAGTGCATTTATTTCTTTCATCTCTTTTTGGAGTAGAGTTTTTCCCATGAGGTTTTCTCTATTTCTCCACTTTACAGAGATTTGGTTGTAATTGGGTACCTAATCAGGCCTTGTTGCCGGGACCCAAGTTTACTTTCTTGCATTGTAGTTACCTTTGCTTTCTTGCACATGTTTGTAACTGCACTTTTGCTCATCTTAAGGGGGGGTGTTAGAGTAAAGGTTTTAATTTAATCATGTTGATTAAATTACCTTTATTCCTCTTAAGATTTCACTTTAGTTGCATTTTGTGACATTTAATAATTATATTAATTATTAAATGTCTACCTATTAGGGTTGCACAATATCCTTTTATAAGGATTCATCATTGTAATTTACCTCTCTCTTGGATGAATACATTTTTCAGCTTTCAGAGCACCCTTGCTAATTTGTCTCCATCTCTTCTTTCTGTGAAATGTTATCTGCATGAAGGTGATCTTCGAGGTCTTTGAAGTTGGATTTCTCAACTTCTACATTCCTTGCAAAAGAAAGTCATAATGATGATCATCCTTGAGTTCGTTTTATGGGGTGAATGCGTCGAGAGATGACAAAAATATCAACATCATCAACTGTGTAAGATTGTGTTACCAACTCTAAACTTTTGAGTGAATTATCATTTATATGTGTGTATTTGGTGATACTTTTAAACAACTAAGCTAGTCGTTGAGTCCACTATTTTGACAAGGCTCCTTTTATGGAGGGGCATGAGATATCAATAAGTTGCTCAACTCAATTGAGGAGCTTATTGATTATAGAAACGACTTTGATGTCTATTTAGATAAGCATTTCTTTAATAACAAAATGGATTTTATTGGCCATGACCAACTTTATGAAGGTGGCAGAAACATACTAGTATTTCGAATAGTAGTAGGGCCATAAAGGCTGAGAACTTGAAGATTAGAAATGGGAAGAGTTCCAGCATAACTGAAAATTATTGTTAAGCTATAATAGCCCGTGGTATTTACCATGTGAACCTGGCTCTCGTAACCACTTTGTTAAAGGGTTTTAGTTGCTTTTTCTCACCTAAACCATAGCTTGAGTAAACAACGACATTAGAGGAACGATGGATGGGAAATGCAAATATGATTGAAATGGGTTTTATAACCAATTCTTGTCTTACTTTTTGTGGGGCGATAACGAAGGATAGAATTATTTATTTTCGTAGTTGGTATGTAGGAGGGTATGAGGAAATTCCATGAAGGCAGCATGAGTTCCTAGTATTTTGAAATTCAATGAAGATCCTCATCGAAGTGATGGCTTGCCATAAAGATGTAACCTCTCAAACCGCTTCAAGAACTAGTTTCTATAACCATCTTTGTATCAGTTTTTATAACTAATTCTTGTGGGCATTTTGGGGGGGATCCACGAGTAAGAGTAGGAGTGGAGAATGGAAGAGACACGTTTCTTGAAGCTCCAATTTTTAGCACAGGAAGAGGAGGCTAGAAAGGACAGAAGTTGCTTTACGCAAACAAGAGGTGAATGGATTGGTAGTTTCGAAAGCATGGAAAGAGAAATACGTATTTTGTGCATATCATGGAGGGATGGAGTTCCCTAAATATGATTCAAATGGGCGGGTGTGTACTGAGGGAGGAAGCCCGTCACAGACTGGAGGAGCCAACAAGGTGTAACATCTGAGTATAATTGGCAGAATTGCTCAGGTATAAATTGGCCTTATTACCCTGTGTGTTCGCCATAAACTCTTGTAGCTTAAGCTTCATTTCAAAATGGAAAATTCCTAAGAGATATGAAGTCTCCAAGACAAGTGTAAAGTCTTGAATAAACGTAAAGTTGAGAGTCCTCATGTATATTGATATACATCTTGAGCTAATATTTTAATTCATTATGTCATTTTTTAAATTATTTCTAGTATGGTTAACGGTAACCAGAGATGAATATCTCATTAGAGTGCCTATGCAGTAATAAATATATTCAAATGGCTCTTCTTTCCAAACACAAGAATAAGGAACAAAAATTTTGACAAGCTTGTTCTTGAAACCCATTCATCGAGAGCAATAGACAAATATTGATCCCATTTGGAATATCCAAGATTTTAGATATGATAAGACTTGAAGAATTTAAAAACTATGTTTTAGAATATTCAGGGTATCAATGAAGCACTTGTGTGAGTTCATAATTCATTTAAGATGAAAGATAGTGAACATCAGATTATCAATAGGATTGCAATTATTGATATGTGAATAGAACTTCTAGGATTAATCGATTGACGTCATTCAAAAAATGGTTATTGTATACTGTATTCTCATTCCTAGAGTAATGAGGGATTATATAGCACATAAGAGGTTTGGAGAAAACCAGAGTGCATTATACTTGTGTTGTATTGTTATATATATTACTGAAATTGGGTTTTGAGATAGCAATGAGTAACTAAGAAAAATGGAAATAGAGCCCTTAGTCTATGTTAAAGACTAAGATAGCTCTATCGATGAAACCTTGCTAGTTCTCTCATGGGACTTTTTAGATTAGAAAATATCATCATGATATTGAAGTAAGGAGATTGCAACATAGAAAAAGATTTCTTTGTAGGAAATAGAATTCCTCTTGTCAATTTTGTATTACATGCTAAGGAAATGGGCGATCCACGAGTGTGGAACCCTAGATAGCCTTTGATAGCATCAGTTGCTTATGTCATGGTTCTCAAGAGAAAGAGAGATCTTGAAATGTATTGATGTTGATTTTGTAGCCTTTTTTGAACTTATTTTAGAATTATGTGTACAAAGGAATTTCGTTATTCCAATACTTGTTATCATTTTCATAACCAACTTTGAGAAGGGGATGTTGGGAGACTAAAACACAACCTACATGTCTATCATACTTGAGATTATTGTTATAGGTATATGCGGCATACTTATATAAAGGATAATATTCATATGAGTTTATAACCTATCCTTATCCGAATGTGAGTAACCTTGAGTAGACTTGGAAGTCGAAAGTAATTATTATCCTTATGAATCTAACCTAAAAGGTTGAAGGATTGAACTTGGTCAAAGTACTAGTTATGAGAAATAATGGTACTCATTAATATATATATATATATATATAACAATGGGGATATTCCTCGAATATTGTGCTTATTCATGTCACATTAAATGTGAATTTGAGAAATGCTAAGAGGTTTGGGAAAAGACTAGAATTATTTTTTCTTATGTTTTGTTACACTTATGCTACTACCTTTGGAAAACAAGAATGTTGATATTTCCATGCATTGGGTTAGAGAAGCTAAACCCTAGTATTGAAACATGAAGGATATAGGAAATACATAACTCTTATGTCGGGTATGACACTGTATAAATATATACTGATTGATAGTGAAAGGTTGAGAAAACCTTAGAACAAGACAGGAAGTCTTTATAATACCTTAAGAGAATCTTCGATAATGTCGCAAACTCGATTTAACACATCAAGATGTTGGGTATTGAATCTTGAGAGTAAAATGAGAAGAAGTCATAAACCCTAGATATTGTAAGGATGCAATAAGGGACTCTTAAAAGGTTTGAAATACCTAAATTTTTACATTGAATGAATATCCTAGATTAAGGATTAGATCTAAGTCAGATTGGCTAGAATGGATTTTCTATACAGACTAGTTTGTGACTAGAGTACTAAATAAAGTAATTAAATTATAGGATGAGTCAGTTCCAAGACAAGTAAGTAGTGAGTGTCTAGATGGCATGACCAATCAAAATGATCATACTTAGCTAGAAGGGATCTAGAGTTGTATGGTCGATTGAGTTTTGTAGGACACATCCCTAGGATTGAGGTGGAAAAACTTGACAGTTCCTTATATCTAGATACTCTTCGAGAAGGGTCGGGTCACTTCCAGTTAGGAAGCGCGCAGGGGACCACTTGAGTCCGTGGTTGGAGGAAAAGCACTCGGATGATGCTCTCCCTCTATAGCAGTAGACTCTCTGAGGCTTGTGAAGATAGAGATCAACATTCCTGATGTAGTGAACTCCATGTTCTGGCTTACGATAGTCAAAACCTATTTGGTAAAACTATTCTTTATGTTTTAAGTTTATTGTATGTGATATAAATGAATATTGTAAGGAATTATCTTAATTGTATTTATGATAACATATGAATTCAAGTTTGAATTTTATCTAGAAAATTTATACTTTATTCTTGTGCTTATGCAATTGATTTTTAAAAAAGAAATTCTCACATGTTTACTATGTTGATTTACCTTCTAGTAAATTCTTGAGATTACTTGAGTATTAAGAAGAGGAATGTTACAACATACCCAAGATTGTTTTTTAATCCAAATGGGTTGATTCGTATAGTGATATGATTTTTCAACCCAAATCTTGCATCTCAAGCTATTGCTATCAATCACACTAGTTTTCATCTTGGTTCTCATATAAATAATATCATGAGATTTAATATTGATCTTTTCTAGTATTAAAAAAGGGTAGTATGAATGTAATTTTTAGTTACTAGATTAATATAAAAACATTTGAAATGCCCATAAAACATTTATGGTCCCAATTATACAATCATTATATGGTATGCATATGTGATGTGTATGATCAAAAGAAAACATTAAAGTATCACACATCCTTTTTAGACCAAGAAAATTTATAAGGCACTAAGGCTCCAATAAAAAATATTGTATATGATTTGGGCATTCTTTTTTGGTCATACTATGCCTAGTCATTTGTATTTCCTTGATCAAAGATGGGTGATCTTAGAACTCTAAGTTCTTTTTTACCAAATGATTTATGATATTAGTATCATATTTTTTATATAGAAAGAAGCCAATTAAGTAAGAATTGATATTCATATTTCTAGTCATATTTTCCCAAATCTATAAGCCTTTTTCTAGCAAAGTTCTTTAACCCATCTAGAAAATATTGGAAAAATTCTCTCCTACATTTATTTCCCATATATCATACCTACGAAGTTTCCTTTGATATCTTACTATGTAACAACTTGGACCCTAAAATTAAAACTTCATTACTAAAAATGTATAAGTTAGTTGATCCATGAAAAATAATTTCATGTTTAGATAATTACCTTGTATGCTTACTAATTTAATAGGAGCCTTATACAACTTCAAATGGCTAGGGTGTTTGTAACATTTTAAAATAGTTATTTAAAGATTGTGAAAGGAAATATAAATGAAATAAATGGAAACTAAATCTAAGAGAAATATTTCTAAGGACTAAATGTGAGAACCATGAGCAAGAACACCAATATCCAAGAGAAGACACAAGATTTTGTAAGGGGGAAAAAGAAAAGAATAAACCCCCAATATTATGAAGATGGCATAAATCCTAAAGAATATTACAAAGAGAGAATGAGAGAACTTAAGCATAGAATTCTTCTTGTGAGGAAGGAGAGAAGCACCTTAAATAAATAAAGGTGAGAAAGGAGTTTCATAAGTAACTCTCATGTATCTATGTATGCAACCTTTCATCTTATGTGTGTGTGGGGTGTCAAGATCCTCATAAGGAGGAAGTTACACATAAGCCTTAATATTCCTCCAAGAAGAAATTATGAAAAGGATTCATTCTCACACATGTGCAAGAATTATCAAATAAGATATTAGACTTATAGGGATTCCTTTGGAATATTCCTTCAAGTATTAATAATACAAATAAAAAAATAATCTTCACCTAAGTAAAGTTTAATTTCTAACAGTGCCATTAAGCTTTACTTGGGGATTTTACATCAAACCCTTAAAGGGATTGTAATATTAAATTTTTACAATTATGGAGAAATTTATCTTTACAATGAAGTTTGGTGAGAATATCTATAACTTAATCTTCACCCTTACAATACAAAAGAGAAATTTTCTGGTCTTCAATTTTCTCTCTGATGAAGTGATGTTGTAGAGAAATGTGCTTGGTCCTTTCATGAAAGATAGGATTCTTTTCCAAATCAATGGAACTTTTATTATCACAATATAAGGGTGTAGGATCCTTTTGAGCTAGACCCAAGTCTTCAAGTAGTCTTCTTAACCATAGTGCTTCTTTGGATTCATTGTTACAACCTTTATATTCAACTTTTATATAGTAAAAAAAAATTATATTGTTTCTTCTTACTATTCCATGAGATTGCACCTAATCCAAAAATGAAACAATAACCACAAGTGGATCTCCCATCATTGGTATCACTTCCTAAATTTGAATCAATATAAACTTTTAAAGAAAATTCACAATTTGCATGTCATAAAAGAAACCAACATAAGAGTACCTTTAACATATCTTAAAAAAAATTGCAACTTGGAAATGATTTTGTTGTGGTTTAGACATGTATTTAGAAACAAAACCAACACTATAAGAAATATTGGATCTAGTAAGAGGTAAGTAATTTAAACTTCCAACTAATTTCCTATATAAAGTAGGATTAGTAAATGGAGTTTCCATATCACCTATTAATTTAGTTCCTAATTCATAAGGAGTAGAAACACAATTTGCATCATTCATTTTAAATTTATCTAAGAGATCTTGAGCATATTTATGTTGAGAAAGGAAAATACCTTTAGGTGTTTACCGAATTTTCATACCGAAAAAATAATATAACAATCCTAAATAAATCATTTGAAATTGATTATGGAGTTTAGACTTAATATTACAAATCACCTTGTTGGAACTAGAAGTGATAATGAAATCATCAACATATAAAATAATGATAAAAATATGAATTTCATTATGTTTAATATATAAAATTGGATCATTTTTACTTCTAATGAAACCTTGAGATATAAAGAAGGAACTAATTTTAGAATACCATTCTAGGAGATTGTTTTAAGCCATAAATTGATTTATTTACTTTGAAAATATGGTGTTTATTACATTCCTCAAAATGGGCCAAATGTTGAGACATATAAACTTCTTTGAGTAAATTACCATTTAAGAATGCACTTTTGACATTTATTTTATGAATAGGCCAATTCATATGAGAAGCTAAAGAAAGAAATAATTTAATAGTTGGCATCTTAGCTATTGGAGCAAATATTTCGTTATAATATAGGCCTTCCACTTTGGAGGAGCCTCTAGCAACTAAAGTAGCTTTAAACTTGTTAACCTTATTATTTGCATTGAACTTTGTTTCAAATACAACTATTTTAATGAAAAAAGATTCTTACCTTGACATAAAGAAATTAAATCCCAAGTTTTATTTATAGTTAATATGTTGTATATTCTTCGTGCATATCCTTTTCCAAATGTGGTTGATTTTTAGATTGTTCATAATTTTGAGAATCATTTATATCCATAAATTTAGACATTAAAGAACAATTGTAATAGTTTCCTTTCCTATCCTTAGGTTGATTCTTGTATTTAAAATATCCTCACTTTATTGCATTGTCACATCTTGATTTATGCTTGCATAAACTTTATTTGATAATAAATAGAATTGGATGAGACTAGTGGACAATATGTGTTTTAAGTATAGATTAATGTGTTATCGTGGATGATAAATTAGATGACATATTTAAAATGCATGCTATTGTGATTAAAATAATGATTAATTATTATGATGTAAAATTTTGATTATTGATTATGGTTATATGAGCTAACCTATTGATGAGATATTGAGTACAAATGAGTGCAAGAACAAGTTGAAGGTGAGAACATAGTTGACATAGAGATGACCTAGTCTCTTGACAATAGTTGGCATGATAGAAATTCTACGGACACACTCACATGGTTGTATTCATATTGCATTGTGTATGATTATGATTGCATTGTAAATACATCATTTTTTTATTATGCGTTATGATTCAAATAATGACTGTCTTATGGATTTTTTTTTATAAAAATAATTTAATTAGAAAATTAAAATATTTAAATTTCAACTTTTTGATAATGTTAAATTTCATAATTTATACTTGATGTAGGAGCATCTAGTGGTGCTAGAAATCTTGTATCACCAAAAATATTGCTACTTTATTTTTTTTGTTTTCAATAAGGGCTAAGGTGTGTAGAAATTAAATATTTTAATTTGCAATAATGTGATTTTACCTTGTGGTGATATGTAAATGCAATTTTTGGAGGAAATATGTTGACATAAATGTTTCTAAGGGATAATTAGGAAAATACTCATTTTGGGCATCCCATTCTTTGTGGGCACCACTTGGGGTTCATGTGCTTGCATGTTAAATTGTATACCTTGCATGAAATTGCATGTTTGTGCCACAAGATTTGCATGTTGTTGCATGTTTGTATTTGGAGCCATTGGAGCCACCCAAAATCAAAGGTGTCATAATTGACCAAATTTGATTGGCCATGGTTTAGGTGCCCATGTGAAGGCCATGTGAGCATTGAGTAATTTCATTATTTTTATGATTATTTCTCCAAATGTGGCATTGTTTTCCCAAGGAGGTGTTTTTCTTATGGTTTTTGAAAGTGGTTTTGTCAATCTTAAACTTCTATATTATGATGCCTTGTCATTTTGGCGAGATGGATTTGGTAGTTTTTATAGGTGAGATGGGGAGATGTTGGATTGAAGAGAGGATTTGAAGACTCCATCATTGCAGATTTATATTTTCATAGAAGCCCATGTTTAAGGGAGCTAGTGAGCTCCACATTTTGGGAGATAGTGAGCTAGTGAAGTTTGTGTGAACGGATCTTGAAAGCTTCAGCTTGTAGTGTAGAAAAAAGTAACCCTTTTTCACACTTAGTTTGGGAGTGAATAATTAATGATAAAATGAACCTAATTGTGTGTTATTTAGATTGTTGTAATGTGTATCTTTACACTTTCACACTAATCTAGGGCTTCTTTATGCCTTATTTGGTCCTATTTTGCATCCACAAGCCTTATTTAATATAGTTTTTTGAGGATAATCTCAACACTTAGCAAATAACCAATCATAATTCAATGTTTGGGGTTGTGTGTTCCAAATTTGGTGATATGGGACTCATATTCCCCAACTGGCGTATGAGTCCTGCTTTAACCAAGACCTATTTTGAATTCAATTATGATGCAATCCAAGGTGATTTTTGCTTCAACCAATAAGATTCCAACATATTTTTAAGTCTTAGACCCAATCTAGGGTTGGTTCTCTCACAATCACACCTACTCACTTGTAGGTCACCTGACACACTTATCCAACTATATCTTCCAAAGAATTTCATTTAGGGACTTGTCACAAACACTTTCAGAAACCCAATTTCTTTCCATTCAACATATCAAACCCTTGTCATGGGTTGTTTTGGAACATCTTTCCAATATCTACCCTTCAATACTATTTCTAGGCCTAATTAGGCCTCTTTTCCAAAGGGGTTCTTTAATATTCTTCACAAAAAACTTGAAACACTTCACCACCAAATTCAACCAGTTACCAAACTCACAATTCCATCATTGGTTTCTTCAAAACACATCAATTTTCTATTGTCCTAAGCCAAAACTAGAAAATTCAAGCCTAACATCCAAACTTGTTAGAGTAGGGCACGTGCAAATTCTCCTCTAACATTGTCACCCTGCACTAAAACCATAAAAATAATAAATCACACACCTAAGATACCCATTCCACTAGTCTATAGAATTTTCCTATGGTGGAATGGCCTAATTTTCCATGTTTTTCAACAAACCCTAGAAAACCCTAAGTAACTAAGGAACTTTCAAAAAATCTGATTTATCTCCTACAAATCTAGATGAAAAATACTCGAAATAATTCAAATGAAAGCTATTTCTCTATCACAACTTTCTACCCAAGTTTCACTTCATTATTTGAATGCATGGAGCCGTACAGAGTTAGAATTTATGGGAAAACATAGAAATTCACATAAAATCAAAGCAATAGAGCTTTATTCCTTCACTTCTTCAAGAAACCAACCTTATTCGATTATGATAGAGGCTATTTAAAAAAATTTAGATTCCATACCAATGCTTTACAACCATAATTTGAACATATGACCGTTCACATTCCAACTAACCACAAAATTGACAAAAAATGCACAATGCAACATTTGCAAAATTGCAACTGTATTGACAACATTTTGACACCACCCCTCTAGGAACCTAAAAAACTTGAATTACATCACATATCGGTCGAATTGACCTTATTACATCATATATTGACTCAACTCTAACCTAGACTCCAAAAATTTAAAAACAAACCAAAATGTGCAAGGGTGTAACTGTACCATTCAACTGAGGAGCAAGAGCTTTCATCCTCCAGATGAAATGAGTTCTTGGACAAGGGTACCATGTTGCTTTATGTCATCTTTATTCATCTACTAAGCATCTTCAATTGGTATATCTTTCCATTTAACCAAATACTCATTGCATACCTTATTCCTAGTTCTTTTGACCTCCCTTGTGTCTACTATTCCTTGAAGCTTCATTAGTTGAATAGGAGGTAAATCCTTGATCCATTCATCATCTTCAACATCTATAGTACCTCCAACATCACCTACATTTACAAAACCTTTAAAAGGATACTGTAAATCAACAACGTTGAAGATGATGGAAATGGTAGCTCCTAGAGGTAGCTCAATTTCATAAGCATTCTGACCAAAATTATGCACTATCCTACAGGGGCCTATTTTTTTCATCAACCGTTTAGTGTATTTTCCTTTTGGAATTATTTCTTTCCTAAGGTGTGCAAGAACCAAATCACCAACTTTGTATTGAACATCTTTCCTTCTCAAATCTACCTTCTTGTATTTCTCTACACTCTTCTTCAATTTTTCCTTTACCTGATCATGAATGTCTTTCATAGCCATTACAAAGTCTTCTCCTGATGCACTCCTTTTCTCCATGTCTCTCAGGTCTCTAAGTTCATAAATTCCTCTAGGATTCATCCCATAAACCACTTCAAAAGGAATCTTCCCTATGCTGTTATTAATGGAGTCAAAAGGACTCTTCCCTGTGCTTCTATTAATGGAGTCATTGTATGCATACTCTACTTGAGGAAGAACAAAATACCATGACTCACCATGCTCCCTAGTTAGACATCTCAAAAATTTTCCAAGAGACCTATTAACAACCTCATTTTTTCCATCTATTTGTGGATGGTATGCTAAATTGAATTGCAGCTTAGTACATAACTTTTTCCACAAGGTCCTCCAAAAATGACCTATAAAATTTGAATCTCTATCAGAAACAATGCTTAAGGGTAGTCCATGAATCCTCACAATTTCTTTGAAAAGAAAACTAGCAATATGAGTTGGATCATTAGTGTTTCTACATGCAATAAAATGTGCAATTATTGAATCTATCCACAACCACAAAAACACTATCATTCCCCTTTTGTGTTTTAGTCAAACCTAAAAAAAGTCCATGCTTATAGATTCCCATGGATGATTAGGAACTAGTAAGGGTTGATACAAACCTACATTTGAACTTGTCCCTTTTTCTCTTTGGAAAATTCCACATCCCTCTACAAACCTTTCTACATCAACATCCATCCTAGACTAGTAGTAGAACCTCTTCACCTGCTCCAAAGTTTTGTCAATTCCAAAATGACCACTCAAGCTTCCACTATGCTTTTCCCTTACTAAATTTTCTCTCATGAAGCACTTAGACACAAACAACTGAGCCTCCTTGAATAACAAACCATTGTGTAAAACAAAATTTACAAACTCACTATGAAAATTGTCTTGAAATTGATTGCAAATAGTATATGCTCCTTTGAAATCATCATCATGCTCATACATACCTTTTAGAGAGTTTATCCGAACACTTTGAAGTTTAACCTCCTGCACCATCATACTTCTCCTACTTAGGGAATCAACAACCTTGTTTTCTTGTCCTTTCTTGTGTTTGATTGAAAAGGTATAGGCCTGCAAGTACTCCATCCACTTCATGTGCCTCTGATTCAATTTGTCTTGAGTATTCAAGTAACTTAATGCATGGTTGTTAGTAAACACCACAAACTCCTTTGGAAAGATATAATGTATCCATTGCATGAGAGACTGAACCATAGCATAAAGTTCAAGGTCATATGTGGAGTACCTTTTCTTAGCATCATTTATTTTTTCACTAAAAAAGGCCACTAGTTTTCCATCTTGGTTCAAAATTGCCCCCTATAACAGACCTGCTTGCATCACATTGCATAATGAAAACTTTATCAAAATCAAGGAATGTAAGGATAGAAATTTGTGCCACTCTTGACTTTAGGTGTTCAAAGCTCTTATCTGCATCTACAGTCCAAAAAAACTTGTTCTTCTTCACCCCCTTGATGGTTTTGATCATTGGTGCACATATGTGATTGAAGTTCATAATGAAATTTCTATAGAAACTGTATAACCCATGAAAACTCTTGACTTTTCCAACTGAAGTAGGTGTTGGCCAACTGATTATGGCCTCAAATTTTGTAGGATCCATCCTCAAATTCCCCTTTGATATCACAAACCCAATGTAGACAGGTTCCCTCTTCATAAACTCACACTTGTTGAGATTGATCATTAACTTCTCCTCATTGAGTTTTTTCAAGACCTTATCATTGTACTCCAAGTGATCTTCCCTTGTCTTACAGTATACAAGGATTTCATCTAAATACACCACCAGAAATCTACCTATGAAACTCTTAAAAACCTCATTCATTAGTCTCATGAATGTACTAGGAGAATTTGACAATCCAAATGGAATCACTAGCCATTCATATAAGCCTTCATTGGTCTTAAAGGTGGCCTTCCACTCATCACCTTCCCTTATTCTAATCTGATGGTATCCAATTTTTAAATCTATCTTTGAGATGTACCTAGCACCAGCCAAGCTATCCATTAAATCTTCCATCCAAGGTAAAGAGAACATGTACCTAATAGTGATCTTATTTATTCCTCTTGAGTCAGTGCAAAGTATCCAATCTCCATCCTTCTTAGGTGTTGTTGATGGTTCAGACAAGCACAACAATAGTAAATAAAATATTACTATTCTACCCTCCTTAAAGAGAAATAATAACACATGGATATCTAACTCTAGGTCTTGCTAATCGGTTCTCGGCTGTGTTGATTTCACTCAATGGTTGATGTGAACTATAATGTTCAAGGGGCCTACTGGTGTTGAGCTTCTGGATTGTTCTAAGATCAAACATAAATTCAAAGCTACTTTAACTGGGGTCTTTAAAGAAACAAAAAAAGATAGATCAAATCCTTGGAATTAAAAAGAATGATAATTCATCCCACTTAACCAAACTTGTTACCTTTCAAGGAATTCCTAACAAAACTACAAAACAAAATTAACTTGTGATTAACACACAGTTTCATTCATTCATAGTGCTAATTTGAACAACAGATTGGAAATCACCATTTAGATAAAACATAAAATAAAGTTTCATTCCTTGAAAGCCTCTCAAATAAAATGATTAACCCAAGATAAATACCATTCTGAAGCATAATATGAAGTAGATTTAAATCTGGTTGCTTCTACTATTTGTGAAACAAATAAACAACATTTACAAATTTGGCACAATCACCATTGTATAGAAAATCCATGACTCCAAATCATCTCCATCTACACTAAGAAAACTTGAAAGATACATGACTGTCTTCTACTCTCGATCTTATCTATCCTCTAATCCTAACTAAGAATACAAAAGAAGCTCCCATTACAAAGAAATAGGATGTAGTTCTATCTCCTCTATCTTTGAGAAAATCCCTACTGCTAAAAAATTCTATGTCTGTCCCGAAAATCTCTATCTATCCTTTTTTTCTCTCTACTCTATGAAAAATCTCCCTCTTTTTACAAAGAGGAAAAAAGTGCCATATATACAAAATGTGCCCTAAAAGAAAGTCAACCCATCTTTAGGGTTTTACAAAATATCAGCCAATTTCAGAAGTGTCAGCCCTCAAATATTTTTGGAATGAATTTAATGCTACATTCAATGTCCATCCCCATGTCCATGTCGGTGAAGGATCACTTCAAGAATGGCTTCTAGATCTTTTGGAATAATGGCATTAACTTATGGTGTCCATGTCCACCCTCAAACTTCCATCAGAGCTGCCTTGAATGTCCCAGAGCATTATCATTAATGTCGATCTACCTTTGCTAGTAGACACCATAGTTGTCCCTGAGACTCGCGACATCTTCGTTTCTACTTTCTTCCTACTCTAGATCTTTTTGCAAGTTGACCATCTTCAAGAAGTAGCATCTGACCTCCCCTGTTAGATCCAAACACCATTGTTTCACCGAGCTAACCCATGTCATGCACATTCTATTGATCTTCTTCACAGGGGTAGTCAATCAGTCAAACTGCCAATGGTTCACCTTTAGTTCCCTCTAATTGGTTGAATGCATGCCACTTAGGCTTTATAGCAGCATCGACATAGCATACAACTGTCGGTGAGACCTCATATCGAATGCAAAAGTTACATTGATATCACAAAAAACCATCGACAAGATAATCACTATTGGAAGGATGTCATAGCAGGCACAAAGAGTCATACCGATATCCTTTTCCATTGGACAATCCATCGCTATCAGGAAGACTCCCCTCAATCTGCAAGAACTTTTGTTGAATGCAAACTCCTTGGCTAGGAGTCCTACCGCAACCACATATCTATTGGTGAGACACCATCGGGTTGATGAGATATCACAGTGAGTAGCCAAAGTTATAGCGATATCCCCCTTCATTGCCAAGACAATCGCACTTGGCAAGACATCATATCAAGCTCAACACGTTACACCGAAGGCACAAAACATGTCGGCAAGAATACCACCAATCAGCAAGATATCATGCCAAGCTCTTCCTTTCTCCCTGAGCTCATTTCATTTACGCAAGAGTCAATCCAGTTGGCCAGAGGTTATACTGATACCATTCCCTGTTAGTGAGACTATCTCACTTCAACGAGACACTATACCAAAGGGAGAACCCTTCGGCGAGACTCCAGTGGGTCGCGAAGACTTCACCTCGAACTCATTTTGTTTTGGCGAGACCCTACTTGGTTGGTGAGACCTTTCGTCGAGCTCAAAACACTACACCAAGGGGAGAATCCCTTGGCATGACTAACAACCATTGGCGAGACATCTCCCCAATGACACCTCTTTTCCCCGAAACCTCACCCCGTCAGCCAAACCTTATGCCAAAGGCATAACCTTTCGCCAAGACCTCCATCTATTGACAACACCTCTTCCCGATGCTAACCTTGTGCACAAGGGTCGGCATGACTTCTTTCCAAGTAGAGAGATACATAAAAAATCATGGTGACTAATATGTCTGGGCAACCAGTGTATTTCAAATGAATAGAATGCACTGCTAGTCAGCAAGATAGGAGGAGGATCTCACTGACTTTCTTCTTTGAGGAATTTTATTCCAAATTTGATTGAGGTATGCTTCCTAACTGACTTCATTGAGAGATATCATTTTGATGTATGATTCAACCCTGCACAATAATGCCTTCATTAGTCCTCAAAGCATACAAATATCATCTTCAAACCTACCTCTCATACATTTCTCACTTTATTAAACTTAACAAAAAATAGAGACTCAACTCTGGTGGAGGCAAAATCGAATCTGAACCAGAAACACCCTTTCCTTTATTACAAGCGGGGGTAGAGCCAAGATGGAACCGAGATGGGAGTTGAAGCAGGAACTGAACATGGAAATAACCATCCTTTCCAAGTCTATCCCACATTTTGGTTCCGTGTTCGCAAAAGATAACGAAACTCGGGAAAAAACACAATCGGGGTAGGGGCAAAAATTGATCCTGGATGAACCACAATGGGGGTGGGACTAGAACCAAATCCAGCACTAAAACTTTCAACATTTCAAGTTTAGATCCCATCCTGATCCCGCCTCCGACAGTAGATAATGAGACGTCAAAAAAGGATGAAAAAGAAAAAAGGAAGGGAAGAAAAACACCCCACGACCAAATGATTGGAACAAAAAGGAAAAACAAACGAGAAAGTCCAGCAGAACTAGAACCGGGTTGAAACCAGGAATAGAACTTGGAACAAGTTTGGTTCCAATTCTGGTTCTGCATTCACCAGAACAAAACCAAAAGATGCCAAAGGTAAAAAACAAAGGAGGCAGAACCAGAACTGAGAAAGGAATGGAAACTAGAACTTGGAACAAGTTTGGTTTCAGTCCCAATTTTGCATCTGCCAGAACAAAAGGAAAAAATGGCCAAAGGGAAAATTGCTAAGGCACAGAACAAAAAATAGAGAGGAAAACAACCAACCAAAGAAGAAACAAAGGGAAAGGCGAAGTTGGGTTCAGGATGGAATCCGAACCTGAAACGTTGATAGAGTTCAATGTTCAGATTTAGATCTGGATCTGACTTTGACAGAACAAAATACAAACCTTAGGAGGAAAACAAAAGAATTTTGAAGACCCAACCAAACAACCAAAGGCGAAGAAAATGACAGAAAAAGGGGGACCCATTTTGTTCTAGAATAAAATGGTGTGGTTACGCAAGGCATACAAAATGGTGACTCGAATGGGAAAATGGTTTAACCATTTTCAAGAAACTGAAGGATTCAGCTACCCAAAACTCCTGGTTTATGAACATCACAACTCCAGTTGGGTCAATTTTAACAACCAAGGTTGATCTAGAATCTCAAATGTAACTCAACATTGGCTAACCCTAAATCCATGTCTGTGTGCTTGATGGTGCATCACCCTTTTATAAAATTTTCCTCATCTTTTGAACAACAATGTGCAAGATTTGAACTACATGAGTTGATTTCCTTTAGCTATTTTTCAATGATATCTTGGGCATTGCTCTGCTGCTAGTCAAATGTCCATAGCCCCGATGGAGATGTCTCTAGTTTTCTCACAACATTGCTCTACTGTTAGTCAGACATCCATAGCCCCGATAGAGATACTGGAATCACCCATTCATATTGAGTCTTCTCTTCCTTTTAGATAGTTCACTTTTTTTTTAATTTTCTCTTAGAGTTTCAGATATTTCATTCAATTTTCTGTCAATATGTCAGATGTAAGACATCTATTCTAGGTTAAAACCTACCATGGACCTCATAACAGCATCTAGGAGATTAGATTTTTCATTCAAATATTACAACACTATCATCCTAGGATAAATATACCATTACAAAGGAGACGATCTTGATGATTTGTGATAGATTCATAGGTAGCTAATGAAGATTGTTTACTTTGCACCTTATTTTCAAGACTTTCCACAACTCTTATTGACAATAGGCATAAAACAATGAATTCAGGACAAAATCACCCAATTAGAAAACCTAAAAATATCTAAACCACTTCTCTCCTAATAACCAAAGTATAATTCAGATAACAACCCACTATTTCAAGATGGAAAGAACAAAGAAACCCCAAAGAAAAAAACAAGACAGACACCAAACAACCAAGGAAATGAAAGGAAAAAAGAAAGAAAAAAAACAAACAACAAAACTATTTACAGAAACTATTTATAGCAAATTATTTACATAAATGCATAGGCTATTAAGAATACCAAACTTCATGACTCAAAATAATGCTTAAGAAATTTTCCATTGATAGGAAATGGGATAGGTTCTCCAGTTAAACTACTCAGTCGGAAAGCATTTTCTCCTAGGATTTCAGCAATTTGATAGGGACCCAACTAGGGCTTATCAAATTTTTGGTGACTGCCCTTCTTTTCACTAGCTTTATCCCATAGTAGCACAAGGTGTGCTATTCTAAAAGCCTTGATTTTGGCTCTTTCTTCAAACCAACATTTGACAATAGCCTGGTATCTAAAGAATTGCTGTAAGGTGGCATCCCTCTGCTCTTCTAATTTCAACAAACCAGCCAACCTTACTTTAATCCTATCATCACTAGAGTAAAATTTATGCATAAACTCAAGGATAGGTATTTGCAAGTGAATAGGGAACACAGGGTCTTGGCCATACACTAGCTTAAATGGTGAAGTCTTTAAAGCATCCTTGATCTTAGTCCTAACTGCCCATAACACAAATCTTAGCTAGGTATTCCAGTCCCTAGGATTGTTTTCTAATAATTTTTTGATTACCCCTAAGAAATTCTTATTAGTTGATTCTGCAACTCCATTTCCTTGTGGGTAATAGTTCGAAGAATAATTCAAAACAATTTTTTGATTATAATCCCATGAAATGAAATCAGTAGAAGAAAAGGAAGAGCCATTGTCACATACCAATGTGAAGGGTACTCCAAACCTAGTTGTGATGCATTCAGTGAGGAACTTGATTACTACCTCTATCATGTTGTTCTTGCAAGGCATAGACTCTATCAATCTCATGTAGTAATCAGTGGTAGTCATACCAAATTTATGTCTTGCAAAAGAATTTGGGTTAATTACCACAATAAAATCCAGCACCCACTGGGAAAATGGCCTTACCTCATAAACAGGCCGCAATGGCATGGATGAATGGAATTCTTTTGATACAAAAATCTGATATATGTGACATGTTCTTACATGTTGTTGGGAATTTTTGAACACACATGACCAGTAGTAACCTGATCTAAGGATCTAATGTGCTAATGAATTTGCAGACCCATGACTTGTGCCATGTTTCCCATGAAATTCAATAATTACATGCCTAGCCTCTTGCCGATCAAGGCATCATAGGTACACCCCCTTGAAATTCTTCCTGTGCAGCAGTCCTCCTTTAAGCATATAATGAGAGCTCTTCATTCTCAATGCTCTCCTCTGAGTTGAATTCATTCCCTCTGGGCACCGATTATTAAGCATAAAACAGATGATATCGACATACCAAGGGTCGTTTGAAAAAGACTGTGTTGTGTATTGCTGACAGACAATGTTCTCATTGGCATGCGCTATGGATTTAGATAGGACTAGACCTTAGACAAGTTTCATAGGATGAATCTCCAGGTCAAACTCTTGTAAAATGGCCATCCATTTCCCTCTTCATTTTCCCAGCTCACTCTCATAAGTAGAGATTTCATAGCAGCATCAGGGACCACAACAATAATCTAACTTCATAGGATGTAGTTCCTAAACTTCTTGATTTCTCTAACCAATGCAAAATATTGCTTTTCAAGAGGCAGGTACTTGATTTTGTCATTCTTAAATGGAGAACTCATGAAGGCGATTGGCCTCTCATCTTCCTCCTCTCTTCGTTGAGTTAGGATGGCTACACATGAGTGCTCAGAAGCAAAAGAATAAATATAGAATGGCTTCAAGTATTCAGGGCTAGTGAGGACTAGTGCTTCTGAAATGGATCACTTGACCTATGAAAACACGGCCTTTGCCTCATTACTCCATTCTATTATAGCATCTTTCTTCATCATTTCATTCAATGGTTTTACAATTTCTGAAAAACCTATGATAAACTTCCTCACAAAGTTGATCTTTCTGAAGAAAGATCTCATCTCCTTCTTGCTTCCTGGCCTGGTTATCTTCAGAATGGACTCGACTCATTCTAGATCGATTGATATTCCTCTTTCAGAGATTATGTGTCCTAAAAGTTTCCCTTCAGAAACCCCAAACACAAACTTTTTAGGATTCAGGGAGACACCATATTGGATACATCTTTCAAGAACTTTAGCTAAGTCTGCAACATGGTTTAGTCTATCTTTAGAGAATAATGTCAGGTCATGCATGTAAATGATGATGCATTTTCCAATCAAATCATTGAACACTACATACATGGCATGCTGAAAAGTGGTTCCAATGTTTATCAGATCAAATGGCATCCTTTTGTAAGAAAATGTTTCCCACTTAGTAGTGAAGGTTGTCTTCATTATTTCATCATAGTTAACAGTGACCTAATTGTATCCAGAATAACCATCCAGGAATGATATCATCTGAGACCCATTGACAGTCTGCAAGACTTCATCCAGTGAAGGGAGTGGGTAGTTGTCCTTTCCTGAAGCTCTGTTTAGATTCCTGAAATCTACACATAGCCTGATCTCTCTTTTTTTCTTATGGAATGGAACCAAGTTAGCCACCCATGTTGAATGTTGTACAGGGAAGATTATTCTTGCAGAAAGCAATTTTTGAACTTCCTTAAAGATTAGTGGTTCAATCAGGGCATTGATAAGGCATTGTTTCTGTCAAAATGGTTTAGCTTCAGGCCTCAAAGGAATGGTATGAGTCATCATAAAAGCATCAAATGTCTTTAGATCTTAATATCCCCAAGCTATTGCAGCAATATCCTTCTTCAGTGCCCTTAGTATATCTTTTTTGATTTCTTCAGGGCAGGCCTTCCCTACGTAGACATTTCTTTCAGGGCCAGAATCAGCTAGGTTAATGGTTTCATAGTCACCTCCTTTATCTTTGACTGATACCTTTTCCCGAGCCCTTGGGTATGAATAAAAAATTATTTCTAAGGCCACCATTCCCTTGGGAATGCTATTACCTTTTAGATTAAGGACCCCCTCTGTATCACAATCTTTAGGGTTCTAGTCTCCTTGATCTCTATTGGACTTGTCAATGATTTGTCCTTCAAAAACATCCGAGCTTGCTAGAAAAGCAAGGATATGTCGATCATTATCAAAAACTTGAAAGTTCCTGACATTATCAGAAATAGCTGGGGTGGATATCAATTCTACTAAGAATCTTTTAAGCCTAGAGCCTTGCATGGGTTCTAGGCTACTTGCATCAACAACTAATGAATCAACTATTCTCTTCTCTAGGGATTAAACTAATCCCAAAGGCATCAAATTCTTCAATCAAGTTCCATATAACCAATTTCTATAAGCTACCAACCTTCTATTGTAACATGTGTATTGGTTGCATAGTTGGTTGATAACTACTTTTGAATCCCCTTTAACCATTAATGTAGTAACTTTCTTCTTATGTGCAAACATTAGTTCCTAAGCTAGAGCTTCATATTTTGCTACGTTGTTAGTGCATCCAAACTGCAACCTGTAAGAGAAAAGCAATTTTTCCCTTTCGGGCTGGTTAATTCAATCCCCACACCATAGCTTGTTTTGGACTTGGATCCATCAAATGTGAGGGTCCATATCTGATCATGAGTTGGGGTTGATCCCTTCGAGGTTATTATGGGAATTTGGATAAAATAAGCCATAGGTGGGGGTTCTTGATCCTTTGCATCAAATATGGGGAACAAGTGTTCAATAGGTTCCTCAGGTGTAATTTCCAATTTTTGCATAGAAATATGATATAATTTGTGGCTATCCTTCTGACAGTCACTCACATCTTTGATTAATCCCTTGGGTTTTGGTATACTTGTGAGTGCATGGGTATCAAGCAACCCTTGGAGTTGTTCCTCATAACTATGTTGGTTTGGAAATGCAACTAGGATAAGTTCAATTTGAGAAAGAACTTCCTTTGAAGGTATCTCATCCTTGGTTAACATTACTGCATCTTTGGCTTCAAATGAGAAATGATCTACAACGGTCTCAAGGTGACATACTAGTTTCTTGAATTTGGGAAACCTGATTTAAAATGTTGATGTAGGGTTGGCAGGTCAGTTCTGAATGATTTTGGTAGTGTATCCTACACCAACTAGAGAGTAGAATACTTCGCAAATCAATATCTTCCCCTAAGACCAGCTAATCTTGTTGCAGCTTCTTGATCAATCCTTGTTGGTTTTCATTAATCATGGGATCAATAAATTTTTGTATTGATAATTCTTTAGGATCAAGAATTGAAAAGGTAAAAATTTCTTCTCTTTTATAAACCCCTATCTCAATTTCGAAATAGGCTACCTCATTGGGACAATCATACTCAGTGATGATATGCTTGAGGCGAGGTTCACTTTCAATCCTAATCTATGTATGCACTCCCCTCCATGGTAGCCACATATGGGAAAAGTCAAGGGAGAGATGCCCCCCTATACCTTTCATCAAATCTCTGCTCAACACCATACCATAAGTCTCGGGAATGTCTACTACTTGAATATCTATATTAGTTAAAATCCTAGGGTTAGACCCTACTTGCACATGTATATTTCTCAATTCTCCAACTACATTAACCTATGTTTTATCAAGATGGATGACCTTCTTGTTTGTTTGGATAGGGTTCAATCCCAATTTCTTGCATATAGAAAATGGCATAACATTGTCAGAAGCCCCTAAATCTAGCAGACAATTATGTAGATTCTTCCCACAAATTCTCAAATTTAAAAGAAATGGTGGGGTACCTACCTTTCTTCTATACAAAGTTGTGTTCATGTCTATAGCAAGTTCCACCTTGTTTTTTCCTTTTGATTTATCAGCTTGTTCCAAAGCTTTCAACACTATCTCTCATTGAGCAGGGAACCACTTTAGGATGTCAAAGTATGATAAAAAGGTTTTCTATCTCTGCATCTCAGCAACAATATCAAATTCTATGTTATAACTTGCATTACATCTGATAACACCAAGTGAATTACCTTTGTTATGGAAGTCAGGTGGACCTTTTGGTGGAGGAGGGTTGTTATCAGCACTTTGATTCACAGGCACCATGTGATTAGGTGGTGCTGATGTAGTGAACGAGTCCTTATTCTAATTTCTTAGGAAGTGTCCTCCCTTTTTCTAAAAAGCTTGGGCATCATATGAATCTTCCTCTGGTTCATTCTCATTTTGTCTTGGGAATGAAGGTTCTTCCTCAAAGAGGTCATAAGTCATTGTTGTATCTACTGAGCCACCTTCTTTATTTGAATTCCCTTGGAATGTTTGGGCATCTTCCTGTGCCATCTTGACAAATTTCTCTATTTCAGGGCAGTTTACTTCATAATGGGTTGCAGTATCATGCAGCCTACACTAGTTAGTCATAAAATTAAGGTCAGTCACATTTGCAATATGTGACCTTTCCTCATTAGCTTGATAATTGTGAGAAACTCCTCTGTTATTTGGCCTTGTATTCCTTTGTCAGTTGTTATTTGGCCTCTGGTTATATCCTCTATTTTGATTTTGATAGCCTTGGTTAGGGGAATTTTGGCCTTGATAACCCCTTTGGCTGTGATTGTTGTTATTCTGATAATTATCCTAGCTATTATTGTTCTGATTAGGATAATTACCTTGGTTTTGAGAGGGGTTGAATCTAAGCTGAGCCATGTCATTTTTGAATTGAGACAGAGTTTTCTTTAAGGTCTCTACCTCGTTTGTGAGTTGAAATGTCTTTTCACTTTCAACAATCTTAGCAACAAGTGGCTGACTGACATGATTTGGTGTTCCAGCTTGGTTATGATGACCATGTGGACTATGATGAGCCTATGATTGCTAAAGGAAGTTAGGAGCTTCATTGGCAAAGAATGGAATAGGAGATTGAATTTGTAACTCAGACATAGGTCCATAATGGGAAGGATACATCCCTGAGACATATTGAATAAAAGGGGTGGGCTAGACATTTGATACCCCATTGAAGCAAAACCTCCTCCCAAACTTCCTTGTTGAGAGCTAATTTGTTGTTGCAGCTTGATGGCTAGATGATAAACTTTAGACAGGGAATCAATATCTGTCAGTTGATAAGTCCTTTGTACGAACAAGCCAAGCAAAGGGTCTATAACTCTAAAGTATGCTTGAATGGCACTATTCTCAATGACTAGATAGGGGTCCTATAGTCTCCTATACATTCATTGAAACCTGGTATTAAACAAGGGAAAATGTTCACCTGGCTCCTTCCTAATGGTAGAAAATTGGTGGAACAAAATGGTTGGATCCACGTAAATCTTGAACTGGTTGATGAAAGCATTCTCCGGGTTTGTCCAGCTCAGAATAGAGCGTTGAGGAAGCTATAGGTACCAGTTGTACACCATATCCTCTAAGGAATAAGGGAACAACCTACAAACTACATCATGGTGAGCTATCTAAGCTCTGGTACAAGCATCCTTAAAAGATTGTATGTTCTTTTCAACACTCCTTGATTTGCCATGAATGTATTTGGGACATAATTTCTTAGGATTCTTAGGCATATCGTGAAAGCCTCCAAGAATAGTCCCCAAAGGAGAGGGATTATTCTAAAAAAATTCCATTGGTAGCGGTGGTGGTGGTTGAGCTAGCTATTGGATGGGTTGAACTAGCTATATTTGCAATTGAGATGGATTCAATGGTGGATTGATAGGTATCCACTAGGGTATTGGTGAAAAGCTTGGTGGAGAGAGTGGAGCTGACAAGGGTAGTATGATGGTTTCCCCAATCATGTGACTCTTGTGTCTTATTGGGGTCTTGAGTTCTATCAAAGGTGGTGGATTTTTAGCTAATCGAAGAACCCTACGGGACCTTTTTGGTGAGAAAAAGCTAGTATTATCTAGTTTTCTCTTCTGGCCCTCCTTCTAGCACCAATTTCCTATTGATGGTTCAGACGAGCACAACAATAGTAAATAGAATATTACTATTCTGCTCTCATGAAAGAGAAAGAATAATGCATGGAAATCTAACTCCCAAGGTCTTGGCAATCGGTTCTCGACTGTGCTAATTTCACTCAATGGTTGATGTGAACTATAATGTTCAAGGGGCCTGCTGGTGTTGAGCGTCTAGATTGTTCTAAGATCAAACATAAATTCAAAGCTATTTTAACTGGGGTTTTTAAAGAAACAAAAAAAGATAGATCAAAGCTTTGGAACTGAAAATAATGATAATTCATCCAACTTAACCAGACTTGTTACCTTTAAAAGAATTCCTAACAAAATTGCATAACAAAATTAACTTGTGATTAACACATAGTTTCATTCATTCATAGTGCTAATTTCAATAGCATATTGGAAATCACCATTGAGTCAAAATATAAAATAAAGTTTCATTCCTTGAAATCCTCTCAAATCGAATGATTAACCCAAGATAAATACCATTCTGAAGCATAATATGAAGTAGATTTAAATCTGGTTGCTTCTACTATTTGTGAAATAGATAAACAACATTTACAAATCTGTCACAATCACCAGTGTACAAAAAATCCATGACTCCAAATCATCTCCATCTACACTAAGAAGACTTGAAAGATACATCACTGTCTTATACTCTCGAGCTTATCTACCCTCTAATCCTAACTAAGAAGACAAAAGAAGCTCCCAATACAAAGAAACAGGATGCAGTTCTGTCTCCTCTATCTTGTAGAAAATCCCTACTACTGAAAAGTCTATGTTTGTCCCTAAAATCTCTATCTATCCTTTTTTTCTCTCTACTCTATGAAAAATATCCCTCTTTTTACAAAGAGGCAAAAAGTGCCATATATACAAAACATGCCCTAAAAGAAAGTCAGCCCCTCTTTAGGGTTTTACAAAATATTAGCCGGTTTCAAAAGGGTTGGCCCTCAAATCCTTTTGGAATGAAGTTAATGTTGCATTCAATGTGCATCCCCGTGTCCAGGTCGGTGAAGGATCACTTCAGGAATGGCTTCCAGATCTTTTCGAATAATCGCATTAACTTCTATCCTTCGTGTCCACCCTTGAACTTCCATTAGAGCTGCCTTGAATGTCCTGGATCATTATCATTAATGTTGATCTACCTTTGCTAGTAGAAACCACAACTGTCCTCAAGACTCATGGCCTCTTCTTCATTTCGGCTTTCTTCCTGCTCTAGATCTTTTTGCAAGTTGACCATCTTCGAGAAGTAGCATCCAACCTCCCCTGTTAGATCCAAACACCATTGTTTCATTGAGCCGACCCATGTCGTGTACATTCTATTGATCTTCTTCACAGGGGTAGTCAATCAGTCAAACTGCCAATGGTTCTCCTTTAGTTCCCTCTAATTAGTTGAATGCATGCCACTTAGGCTTTCTAGGTGGTCAAAGGCTACTCAAACAAAATCACATATGATCGGTGAGACACTTGTCATCTCTCGTTGATGCAATTATACTCTACAACAACATCAACATAGCATACAACTATTGGTGAGACCTCATATTGAATGCAAAAGTTACATCAATATCACAAAAAACCATCAACAAGACAATCATTATTGGAAGGAGGTCATAGCGGGCGCTAAGAGTCATACCGATATCCTTTTCCATTGGAAAATCCATCACTATTGACAAGACTCCCCTCAGTCAACAAGAATTCTTGTCAAATGCAAACTCCTCAGCCAGGAGTTCTACCGCAACCACATATCTATTAGTGAGACAGCATTGGGTCGACGAGATATCACAATGGGTAGCCAAAGTTAGAGTGATATTTCCCTTCATCGTCAAGACAATTGCACTCAACAAGACATCCTATCGAGCTCAACACGTTACATCGAAGGCACAAAACATGTCAGCAAGAATACCACCAGTCAGTGAGAAATCATGCCTAGCTCTTCCATTCTCCCTGAGCTCATTTCATTTTGACAAGAGTCAATCCGGTTCACTAGAGGTTATACTGATACTATTCCCTGTCTATGAGACTAGCTCCCTTCAACAAGACATTATATAGAAGGGAGAACCCTTTGGTGAGACTCCAGTGGGTCGAGAAGAATTCACCCCGAACTCATTCTATTTCAGTGAGATCCTACTTGGTCAGCGAGACCTTTTTCTAAGCTCAAAACACTACACCAAAGGGAGAATCCCTTGGCAAGACTAACAACCATCAGTGAGACATCTCCCCAATGACACCTCTTTTTACTAAGACCTCACCCCTTTGGCCAAACCTTATGCTAAAGGCATAACCTTTTGCCGAGACCTCCATCTATTGACATGACCTCTCCTCAATGCTAACCTTGTGCACAAGGGTTAGCGTGACTTCTTTCCAAGTGGAGAAATACATAAAAACTCATGGTGAC
Source organism: Sequoia sempervirens (assembly GCA_007258455.2). NCBI lineage: Eukaryota > Viridiplantae > Streptophyta > Pinopsida > Cupressales > Cupressaceae > Sequoia > Sequoia sempervirens. Next base: position 110,338 of record VDFB02034028.1, on the reverse strand, counting down.
TCATATGTCTAGGAAATCAGTGTATTTCAGATGAATATAATGCATTGCTAGTTGGCAATACAATAGGAGGGTCTCACCGACTTTCTTCTTTGAGGAATTTTATGCCAAATCTGATTGAGGTATGCTTCCTAACTGACTTCATTGAGAGATATCATTTTGATGTATGATTCAAACCTGCACAACAATGCCTTCATTAGTCCTCAAAGCATACAATTATCATCTTCAAACCTACCTCTCATACATCTCTCACTTTATTAAACTTAACAAAAAAAAGAGACTCAACTCTGGCGGAGGTGGAACTAAATCCAAACTAGAAACACCCTTTCCTTTAATACCAGTGGGGGCAGAGCCAAGATGGAACTGAGACCGAAGTCAGAGCGGGAACGGAACATGGAAATAACCATCATTTCCAAGTCCATCCCACATTCTTGTTTCGCGTCCGCAAAAGATAACGAAACTCAGGAACAAACACAATAGGGGTCAGGGAAAAAAGGATCCTAGATGAACCACAATGGGGTAAGGACTGGAACTAAAATCTGAAACTGAAACTTTTAATGTTTCAGGTTCAGATCCCATCTCGATCCCACCTCTGACAATAGATAACGAGACGTCACAAAAGGACAAAAAAGAAAAAGGGAAGGGAATAAAAGCACACTGTGACCAAACAATCAGAACAAAAAGGAAAAACAAACGAGATAGTCCGGCGGAACCAAAATAGGGTCGGAACTAGGAAGAAAACTTGGAAAAAGTTTGGTTCCAGTTTCGGTTCCGTGTTCACCAGAACAAAACCAAAAGATGCCAAAGGTAAAAAAAAAAGGAGGCAGAACCGGATCTGGGAAAAGAATAGAAACCAGAACTTGGAACAAGTTTGGTTTTAGTCATGATTCCGTGTCTGCCAAAATGAAAGGGAAAAGGGGCTAAAGGAAAAATTGCTAAGGCACAGAACACAAAACAGAGAGGAAAACGACCAACCAAAGAAGAAACAAAGGGAAAGGCGAGGTCAGGGTCGGGATGGAGTCCGAACCTGAAACATTGACATAGTTCAATGTTTAGATTTAGATCCAGATCTGACTTTGACAGAATAAAAGACAAACCTTAGGAGGAAAACAAAATAACTCCGAAGACCCAACGAAACAACCAAAGGCAAAGAAAATGAAAGAAAAAGGGGGACCCATTTTGTTCCAAAATAAAATGGGGTGGTTATGTAAGGCATAACAAGTGCCAATGCTAATGGCATAGCACAAGGGCTTAAATGCTCCTTTATCATGCCTTTATCTAATAACTCCTGAATTTGTCTTCTAATCTCCTCATTTTGTTGTGGGGTCATCTTGTATGTTTCCTTGTTCGACAGAGTTGCAGCCGATATCAAGTCAATATGATGGCTTACATCCCTAATAGGTGGTAATGCATTAGGAAACTCTCTTGTTCCTATATGCTAATACTTGTCTAACAAAGAATACACTTCACTAGGAACCTCCATTTGATTTGTTGTAGCATTAGAGATGGGCTTTCCCACAATTGTAAAACCAACTTCTTCCTTCTCGAAGCCTTTCAAGAACACCTATTCCTTGACAACCATCACACTAGGACCTTCATGGACTGTACTGTCATCCTCTTGAAGAGGTTCCAAGCTGATTGACACACCATCCTTCTCAATTACATACTCATTATTGTAGCCATCATGTTGAGCCTTCTAGTCATATTTCGAAGGCCTACCAAGGAGTAAGCGACACACATCCATGGGCACAATGTCACAAATAGTTTTTTCTTTATAAGGTCTAATGGAGAAATCTATCAAAGCCTTCTCATTCACAAGCACCTGTTGCCCCTTGTTAAGCCATAAAATCTTATATGGAGTTGGGTGACGTATTCTTTTCATCTTAAGTTTCTCTACCATTTCCAAAGACACTATGTTATCTATTGAATGAGAATCAATGTTGACTTTACATACCTTTCCTTGGGTCTTGCATGTTGTCCAAAATAGAGATTTCCTTTGAGGGGGTTCCTTATTCATTGGAAGTTTAATCAATTTTCTTCTAATCATCAAATCCTCTCCCACTTCTGGTGTAGCATAGAGAGATGGTGAGTTCACACTTTCTTCATCTTATTCATGAACAAGTTGTGTCCTTCTTTCTCCACTTTTTTAACTTGTACCCTAATTGTTTAGGCACTTCCAAGTAGGATTCCCATATTGATTATAGTTATAACACCTTCTAGAGAAGGTATTAGACCCCCTTCCTTGTCTATTAAATCTAACCCTACCTCTTGGCCTTCTTCCTCTAAAATTTCCTCTTGTTTCTCCACTAGACTCTTGACTAGTGCTTTGTTCATTTATCTCTCTTTGTGAACCTCTTCCACCAGGGTTACCTCTGCCCCTAAAACTCTTTCCTTTGCCCCTTGATTTCTTTTCCTACCTCTTAATCTTTTCTTCATCCTTAATGGCTATTTGAAAGCACTCCTCCATGGTCTTGGGAGTGGCAAGAATGATTTCATCTTGTATTGTAGACCTCAATCCATTCAAATATCTAGCCACCTTTTCTTTTTCTTTTTCAATATGGCCTAGTCTTATGCTTAGTTTATGAAATTCTTCAGTGTAGGCTACCACATCCAACTCTCTTTGTTTTAAATTTTGCAATATTCTAAATACTTGTATCTCATAATCAATGGGTAAGAATTGTCTCTTTACCTTTGCCACCATCTTGTCCCAAAAATTGATCTTGGACTTACCCATCTTTTCTCTCTCCTCTTGGGTGTAATTCCACCATGTTAATGCTGGTACATTCAACTTGGTTTTGGAAAACTTGACCTTCTTATCTTTAGCTATTTCTTTGAACTCAAAATAATTATCTGAGGCATCTATCCACTCTGTCACTCCTTCAACATCTATTCTACCATCATACATAGGTAGCTCCATCTTCACATCTTGTGTTTGTCCCCTCACAACCTTGAGCACTTGTAGAAATTTCTTTCTTCTGAATCCATCTATCCTTGGGATCCTTCTGGGGTGTTCTCCTATTCACCCTCTTCCACATCCTTAGAGTCACTCTCCTCTGCAAGACCTTTGTCTCTTCTATCTCTCTTCTCTAGTTCTTCCATCTTGGCTGCCATGGCTTCTTGAGACTCTCTTAGGGCTCTCAATTCCCTAGAAACAACAACTGAATTACCTTTTAGAGGCATCTCCAATACTTTTCCTTAGAACTTTTCAAATTTTCTTCTTTCAAATCCCAAAATTCTTGCAAATGATCTCAACCTAAGATTTGATACCACCTGATGCAAGGAAAGGTGATTTTTTCTTCAACCAATCATATTTCAACTTGTCTTCAAGTCTCAAACCCAATATAGGGTTGGTTCCCTCACAATCACACCTACTTGCTTGTAAGTCAACTGACACGCTTGTCCAACTATATCTTCCAAAGAAGGTCATTTAGGGAATTTTCACAAACATTTTTAGAAAATCAATTTCCTGCAATTCAACATATCAAACCCTTTCCATGGGTTGTTTTGGAACATCTTGCCAATATTTTCCCTTCAACGCTATTTCTAGGCCTAATTAGGCCTCTTTTCCAAAGAAGGTATTTGATATTCTTCACAAAAAAATTTAAGCACTTCACCACCAACTTTAAATAGTCACCAAACTCACAATTCCATCATTGGTTTCTTTAGAACACATCAATTTTTTTGTTGTCCTAAGCCAAAACTAGCAAATTCAAGCCTAACATTCAAACTTGTTAGACTAGGGCACGTGAAAATTCTCCTCTAACACTATCACCCTACCCTACAACCCTAAAAATACTAAGTAACACACCTAAGAGGCCCATTCCACCAATCTATACAATTTTCCTATGGTGGAATGGCCTAATTTTCCATGTTTTTAAACAAACCCTAGAAAACCCTAAACAACTAAGCAACTTTTAGAAAATCTGATTTATCTCCTACAAATTTTGATGAAAAAAACTCCAAATAGATTCAAATGAAAGCTATTTCTCTACCACAACTTTCCACCTAGGTTTCACTTCATTATTTGAATGTACGGAGCCATAAAAAGTTAGAATTTATGGGAAAACACATAAACTCACATAAAACCAGAGCAATAGAGCTTTATTCCTTAACTTCTTCAAGCAACCAACATGCCTTGATGATGATAGAGGATATTTAGACATGTTTAGATTTCATACCAATGGTTTACAACCATAATTTGAAAAGATGATTGTTCACATTCAAACTAACCCCAAAATTGACAAAAATGCACAATGCAACATTTGCAAAATTGCAACCTTATTGACAACATTTTGACACCACCCCTCTAGGACCCTAAACAACTTGAATTACATCATATATTGGTAAATTTTACCTTATTACATCATAGAATGACTCAACTCTAACCTAGACTCAAAAATGAAAAAACAAACCAAAATGTGCAATGGTGCTCCTGCACCAAATTCTTGGTAGGATTTTATTCCCCTAGATCTAATGTCGGCTTGTAGTGTTGGAATTTCAGGAAATTTGGCATAAACAAGCATAAATAGGTTATTTCACATATTTTCTCCTACAAAGCTTAAAATTCATCAAGTTATCATAAGAGCACTTTAAAGAGCATTCAAGAGCTGATTATCAAGCATTTTGGAGTTGTATTCAAGATTCAAGGATCATGTCAAAGTCAACATGCATCATGTTTTATTTTGAGCTAACATTTATGATGTAGGGTCTTATGATTCAAGCAAGCATTCAATTCAAGATCCATATCATAAAATCAAGAGTTAAGATCTTCATTCATGCTAGCCATTCCATACAAGATTGCAGCCTTTATTTCAAGAGTTAGGTGCAGTGATAACTTTAAGGAACCCCTCTCAAAAAAATATATAAAATTTTGGCAAATATTTCATTTTTGAGGAAAAAATATTAATTTCTATTGCCAAATCTTTCCCTTTTTTTGAAAAAAAATAAATTTTACTAGTGATTTTTTTACATCACTAAAATTTTGTAGAAAATTTTGGCAAATCTTGAAAAATAATAGGAAAATGCATCAATCATTATGCCAAATCTATCCAATCTAAAAATAATTCTCATGGAAAAGTAGGGTCCCGAGAGTGGAAATTATTGATGGGTTGAAGGGGTAGACTATAATATTTACTTTCCACCATTGTTTTAAAATATAATATAATGGCCCTCATTTTATTTTGCAAGGTAAAATGTACCCATGATCTGTAATTAACATGGGGATCAAATTTTCTTTTAGATTATTGATCTAATGACCCTCAATGTACTCTTTAAGGTAAAATTTACCCACAATCTATAATGCTCATGAGACCTAACATTGTGGGCCCCATGAGCATTACAAATCATGGGTACATTTTACCTCATGGAATACAAGGGCCATTACATTATATTATAAATCAATGGTGGAAACTAAAGATTAGAAATATGGTCCTAAAGCAACTAATAATTAGGATATACTATTGGCCAATTAATATAGATTTTTACTATAATTTATAAAATTTAGGTGATTATGATCTTATCATGTATCAAATATTGTGGCGAATTTTGAGTTAAATTTTTTTAATAAAATAAATTATTTGGCTATTTAAATAAGACTATAATATTTTTTTTAAATGTGGTGATTCAAGTCACATTGTAGCTCGAACTATTATCCAATTGGTGAATATTAGCCACTAAAAAATTCATTGGTTTGGTGAGTTACAACATTACATATTGTTCATTCATCATTCCTTCATTATATTTGATTTCATTTCAAGGTTTGATTACCAAAACAAGGTTTGACCAAGGCAAACCCCTATCCACTAACAAAACAAGATTTTTCCCTTTCTTTGATGTGTGATTTGAAGATTTAGGTTGAATATCCATTGAAGAGAAATATTGGAGAAATTTTTTAAAGTTGCAAAGTTTTCAAAGTTGTCACCTATCTTGCAAGGTTATGGAAAGTCACCTACAAGTCAAAATTCAGAGTTTCAGACTCAGAGATCAAACATGAGAGAAGTTACAAGAGATCACTATAGGATATCTAAATTTTAGATCAACCTTGATAGTGGGACTAAATTGCCACCTTGGGCATATGAGTCCTAGTATACCACTTTTCAACCATTTTTTGTAGATCTTGATTTACTAGTTGCATATTCCAATTTCAGCCTGAAACCCTAAACTATGACTAAATCACCTAGTCTGGCATATGAGTCCTAGTGAGCTTCAAAACAAAAAAAATTCAAATTTTTAGACCTTGTTTTGGGAATCTTCAATCTTCTAGGTACTTCTCTTTTATTTCTCAGTTTATTATTCTGAATTCAAGTTCATTTTCTAGATCATTTAGCTAGATTTGCATATTGTTTTCATTTCATTCTTTTCTAAGAATTTTCTTGGTGGTGAACAACTATTTTTTCTCACACCTAAGGAAACATCCCTAGTATCACTTTCCTCAATTGATTTTCTTGGTTGAGGGATCTCTAGGGTTTCCTTTAATGAAATAAGAGTGAAATAGGGCCCTTAGTTCCATCTCTCGAAGGTGGAACCCTATTTCCTACAGTTCATTTTGGTGAACCTAACCTTTGAACCATTTATTTCTAATGTAGGTTGCATCATAGTCCTAGATCTAGCCCATATTAACTTTGCATTGGATCTTGCATTAGTTAATTTTCATTTAGGGATTCTAAATTTTTCATTAGTGAAAAGTGCATAAAGGTTGCATTTTTGTATCTTGGATCATTCAATTTCACTAAAATTTTGTAATTAAAATCACTCAAGACAATGTACAAACTAGAAACCTTAAACACAACTCAAAATTTGCTAAATTTAGTGTAAAAACCCTAATTTGGGACTCATTCACCCCTCTAGGCGATTTAGTCCCTATACAGGTGGTTTTTCCTACTTTTGGGAATTTTGAGTTGACTTTTTTTCAACATTTGACCCTCTAAAAAACCCTAGGTGGGACTCATTTGCCCAGTTAGGTGAATGAGTCCTTGGAGACCTACAAAAAAAAAATCTAGGTTTTCTAGTGATTTTATGTATTTCCTAGGCTTGTTGGTACCCTATAGTATCAATCTAAAAAGTTTTAGGAAATTTTATTTTATGCATATAGGTCAAAAACATCAATTTAGTGTAGTCATTTTTGAATTCTTCTTAAATCATTTCAGTAGCAAAAATCATCAAATCTGAAAATGTTCACATTTTTTAAACTTTGCATAATATGGATACAAGTAATTTTCACTTTTGCATAGACAATTTTTACACTCATAAAGTTTTGCATAGGTTTGATAAAGGCACTTTTGATCTTTGGATATACATTGTTTGCATTATTAAAGCTTTACATAAATTGGACAAAAGTACTATTCATCTTTGGATATACAATTTTTACATTCTTGAAGCATTGGATAAGATGGTTAGAACTAATTTTCATTATGGGTCAGACAATGTTAGTATCTTACCTTTATAAGCATATTAAGAAAAATTTCATATGCCTCCCTATCAAAATGCTTTAGTGAAAGAGAATACAATGGAAAATCATGACAATCAAATTTGGTCTTCTCCAAATATCTCTCCTATTTGTAAAGATATTTTGGTGTTAGAAGGTCAAACCAATGATATTTATGAGAGTCCTATTTGTCTCTCTTCCCCTATGAAAACATTATTAAACAAGAGAACACCATCACTAATAAGCAAGACAATCCAACTATAGATGACTCCCCTACTTGTGATGAAGTTATTATAGAAGAACAAATCTTTTGAATGTCATGAAAATCTAGTTTGTAGCTCTCCTAAAAACGCTCCTACTAGGGAAGATATCATGGTGGGATAAAATGAGAACATTGATACATGTATTTCAAACACTAGTAATGAGGCTTCCTGAGATGAAGATGATGAAGTGACATTAGACTCTCCTTCGCTAAGTTAATGTACTCATCCTTTACCCACCTTCAGAAAAACCTAAAACTCAAATCAAACCTATCCTCACCCTCCAACCACCTAAGAATAATATTTGACAACAATTAAATTATAATACTGTTGCTTATACATATATCACTAGAAACAATCCACAACCAAGAAAAACACCTTCAACATCCCTCCCATTGCCTAACCCTATCTTTCTTTGTCCTCTTTGTTTTCCTTCACATAATGAAAAGGAGTATAATCTCGTTGAACAACTAAAGAATACTCCTAATAATATATCCTTATGGCATCTTATTCAAGCCTCCCCTCATTATCATAACATGATTCAAATTTCCTTACAACAAGTTCATACCCCTCCTAATGTGCAATCAAATGAAGTAGTAGCAAAAATTCAATCTATAAAACCAAATAACTTGGACATTTCTTTCCATTAAGATGGGTTACCTCTGTTATAAGTGCAAAACTAAAACGAAGCTTTCAACATAATAGCTATACATAACTGGATTGGGATAAAGAAGACCCTAGTTGAAAATGGTTCCACCCTTAACATTTGTAGCATAAACCTTTTGGATAAGATTAAGAAAAAAAAAATCAAATACAACCTACCTCTTTATCTATTAGTGGGTTTGATAACATGGGAAAATGACCGCTTGGTGTGATCACATTACCTATTAAGTCAGGAAGGCCACATTACAAACCCCGATCCATGTTATGTGTCATGATCTTTCATATAATATTCTTTTAGGTAGACCATGGATTCATGTAATGAATGGGGTTCCTTCTACTCTTCATCATATCATGAAGTAGGTCTACAACAACAAAGTGTACACACTCAAAGCTGATCTTGAGCCTTATAGTTTTTTACAACTTGAGAGAGAAAAGGAGTGTCCTTTGAAAAAACTTACAACAACTACACAAGTGGAAGCCATGCAATAGAAAGACAAAAAAAACATATTGAGGAAGTCAAAAATATATTAGAATATGATTGTGGTTCCTTAGATTTCACACCTACATTCATCGGTGAATATAAGATCATAAGCAAATAATCTAAAAAGGGAAAAGATAAATCGATAATGTCAACATAAAATTTAGATGAGCATTTGAAATCATCCACTTAAACCACTTTAGAAGAAGAAACAAAGTACACAACAGAATTTGATGAACTTGACTATAAAAACCCATCAAATACAAAAGAAATAAAAAATATTTATTGAAATGGTTATGAGATTATGAAACAACTTTGTTATAGTGGAAAATGATGTGTTGCTAGAGAACAAGGTATATGTGTCCCTATAGAGCCTAACATGCAAGAAAAGACTAGTAGTCTTGGTTATTGTCCCTCAAAAGAAATAAACAAGCCTTCACTCAATATTAACACTGTTACAAAAAAGATTCTTCTAATCCAACCTTAACATTAGTGCATCTTGAACTTGATAGACACTAGTGGTCTTGGTTATTATCCTTTGCAAGAAATGAAAGAAACAAACAATTCTTCACTTAATATTAATTTCATCACACAAAGCACTCATAGGGCATGTCTTAGTAACGGTTGGAGTTCATTATTTTACACCCTCCCTTCAAGAAGAGTAAAAAATCTCACAATCTAAAAAGTCATGTGTGAGTATGACCCCTTGTACTAAGCAAGAGATATATTTGTCACAAAATATAGGAACATCCTCTAATACTAATCAAGAGGGTATCTTGTGAAGACTCCTCCAAGATGATTTTATGTCTATCCCTCCAAGAACATGGAAGAAATTTTACTACAAGATTTCATTATGTGCATATCATAGAGTTCATGGTCATTCTAGTAATGAATGTAAGGCTTTTAGTAATAAAATTCAACATCTCAAGGATTTTGGTGCTCACCCTCTTGTTGAAGCAACTAGTTCTTCTAATTGATACTAATTTTCATTTTTTTTCATCAATCACCTTAGCTCATCCTTGTCCCACACTCAGTGGGGGCAAAGGGGTTAGGTAGGTTTGTCCTCATATGGAACTTGTCATTGTCTCTTTTGGATAGTTGACTGCCTTCCATGTATATAGATAAGAGAAATCTTGGGATGTGGATGACATTCCTTAAGTTGGATCACATGTGACATACTAAATTATCTTTACTTGTTGCATTTTGGGGGAAATCCCTTATTTGCAATGTAGTTTCATTTAGGAACATATGACTTGGCATATGGCTTTCCGAATAAGCTCGCATGTATTCTTCTACTTTAAATAAATTTCTCACAACAGTGGTGTTAGCAATCACTTTAAAGTGGGGTAATACATCGACACTCATGTTTCACTATGCAATTTTATTTATTCTTGCAATGCATTCTTTTCTTGGTGGTGTCATTGGGTTTGATTTCCTTCGAGACAGTGATATTTCTTTTGCTTGTCTTCTCTTGGAGATATTAGGAACAATGTTCCATAAGACGACACCTTACATGAACTAAGAAAAATACCTTTGAACGTATCTTACACTATTTCACATTTACAATAACTATTATATGACCACCTTACATAACACACTTTTCTTGCCTATGGAGCCATCTTGTTTTTTCATTAGTGTCATGCATACGAAGTTTTTCTTGCCTTATGAATCATGTTGTTTGTGTTGTGAGGTTCCTTATCAAATTTATCAGGAGGTATAACTTTGGTATGGTCAGTATGATGAGAATCCTAAATATGGGCATGACTTTCTTATTGTACAATAAGAAGCCGATACAAAGGCATGCCATTCTCACTAAACCACCTCACCCAATAGATAGCCTAAATTTTTGTTGCCTTAGAGTGAGTGTGCATTTTGGAAAAATAGCTTAGATCTGATCCACATCACATTGGAAAAATGGTTGAGGATTGATCTACCCTTTCTTTTTCTTTCTTCTTTAGGTCTTTGACATTGTATGTTTGTGTAGCTTGTTGCTACATCTCTTACACCTAGTGGTGTCCCTTTGTGCTTATGTTGATTTGACATAGGATCCTGGACCCTAGGGGCTTAACCATCTCCTTGATCTTTGTCATTATATACCATCCATGTTGGTACATTTGGACCCCTCTTGATGTGAATATGTTTACTTTAGTGTGAGTTTGAAGCAAGTTCCTCCTCTCACTAAAGTGGGGGCTAAATGTAGTGTATAAAAAAGTAACCCTTTTCCACATTTAATTTGGGTATGAATAATTAATGATAAAATTAACCTAATTGTGCCTTATTTAGGGTGTTGTAAAGTGTATCTTTACACTTTCACACTAATCTAGGGCTTTATTAATTACTTGTGCTTATTTATGCTTAATTTGGTCCTATTTTACATCCACAAGCCTTATTTAATACATTTTTCTAAGGATAATCCCAAAACATAGAAAATAACCAATCATAGTTCAATGTTTGAGGTTTGTGTTCCAGATCTGGTGATCTAGGACTCATGTATCACCAATTTTTGCATATGATTCCCACCTAGGTCTTGGGACCTAATTTCAAATTCCACATTAAACAAGACACTCCTAGAAATTTGTATCCCATGTTTAAGCCATAGGGAATTGTTGTCACCTAGAAATTGCACCCTATGCAAAGTTGTAAAACTGAGCTTTCTAGTGAAACATTGGATCACTCCACGGCTGTGTGTCACCTGAGATTGGAGTGAACCTCTGAAGAAGGCCAGATTCCTTTGGGTATCACCTAAACTATTGATCACTGTGAGGTAAAAGGAGAAGGAATGCATACAAAGGAAACTAAACTAGCCTATTCCTATGGTGATACACTAAGCTTAATAAGATCAAGGGAAAATTTGGAATGCACTTGAAATTTGTTAATGATCAGAAGGACACGTATCGAATTCTATGAGCTACACATTAATAAGTTACAAATAGGCTTGATACACACATGTTTTGAATAAAGGAAAATACTTTCATAGAATAAAATCTATGTGTGATTATAAAAAAATGACTTGTGATTCATATAATGGTGCTCTTTTACAAAGGAAGGCATGAATATCAGATAAAGTCATAAAGGAATAACAGAATCCACAAGATAACTTGATTTTAACCTGAAATGCATAACACTCTGTGAGAATAGTGACAGAAAACTAAAGCATCAAAAGAGGCCAAGGAAACTTTGTACTTTATATCCCAAGATCCAGTTGAGTTACAAAACATACATTTAGTCGAGAAAGGATTGATAAAAATCACTAACTCTTTTAGAGTGTATATCCACACTATTTACAAAAAGGGAAAAAATTCCTTATATATCAAACTGTGTCAGCCCCTTAGGGCTTACAAAAAATCTATCCTTGGAGTAGATTTTTCCTTAGATCTTTTGACTAAATTTAATGTTGTACCCTTCGTGTCCATGTTGGTGAAGAGTCATTCCCCGGGGAAGCCTTCTTTAGATATTTCGTAGCTACCGCATTCACTTCTTGGCATTGTGTCATGTTTGAACCACTTCGGCTAAACACTTTGAATGCCCTAAGGTCAAAAAATATATGCGTTGTATTCACATTCTTTTGATGTTCTTCATCCTGGTTAGACTACCATGACTCGCTTTTAGATCTCCCTAATTGGTCAAGTATACTCAACACAGATTCTCTAGGTAGTCAAAATCTCATTTGATCAGAATCACATCTTGGCGAGACACTAAAAGTGTCTCACCGATGCGATTGTGCTCCTTTGAAGCCATCGGCATAGCATGTGACAGTTGATGAGAGTTCTTTTCGAGCCCAAAAAAATACTGATATCGCCTTTGTGGTTGCCAAGACAATTGTGTTCGGCCAGACAACATGGAAAACCCTTCTCATCCTCTATCGATGAAGGTATACTGATGGTACCCCAACATATTTTTCTCTACCCGAGCTCCGCATTCTTTTGGCAAGACGTTGGCAAGTTGGGAAGACTTCATAGCAAGGCTCAGATGTCATATCGATCTCTCCTTTATCGCTGAGACCACAATATGTCGGTAAGACATCACTCCAATAGTTGGGTGCTACATTGATGTAATTCATGTCAGGGAGACCTTTGTCGATGACTCCTCCTTTATCGCTAAGACCTCCCCATGTCGGCAGGACCTAAAGATGAAGTTTTCAACTGTTGGCGAGCTCAGCTTGCTTTTGGTGAGACCTTACCGAGTCGAAAAAACATCCTGTTCAGGCCTCTCTTTTTCGCCAATGCCTCCAGAAGTCATACCGTTGAGATCCATTCCTTCTGTTGGCCAGACATCCTTATATTGGCAAGACCTTATACCGATGTCAAGCTCTTTCGGCGAGGTCTTTACTTTCTGGTTGGTGAGACATCACGCGGTCGCTGAGACTTCATAGCGAACTCGTCCTATCCACCTGAGCTCTACTCTATTCGCTCTGACTCCCGCCAGTCGGGGAGACATCATACCGAAGGTGCTTTGCATTGGCGAGGGTCTTTTAGATGGCATGAATTTTCTTTATAGCCCAGACCTCACACCGAGGTCCTCTCTTTCTGTCGAGCTATTCAATTTACTATCGGTGAGACATCACTAAGTCGGGGAGATCTCCTATCAAATTCACAAGATTATGCCAAAGCCACATAATTTGGCGAGACTTTGGATAGTCACCAGGACCCCATGGCAAAAGCCCCAACTCTTGGCAAGACTAGATGTTTCCTTGGTGGGACCCCCACTTTTTCACTTTAGTCATCAAGACCTCCCTAGTTAGGGAGACTTCCATTGGTCAGTAAGAGGTTTTGTCAAAGGTACCTAGATTTGGCAAGGCTTCATTTCATTCACTTCAGCAAGAGACAAAGGTTTCACCAAGACATTGTGGAAAAACCACTTCCTTTGGCCGAGATCCCCTTCCCCTGGATGGAAACTACACTAATGTCAAATGTCGAGGAGACCTTGTGCATTCGGTGAGACCTTGTGGTGAAGGGGAAATGCTACACCGAGATCCCATCCTTCTTGTTCGGAAGACATCCACCGAGCTCATTTCGTTGTCGCCAAAAATTCTCATGTCGCCGAGACCTCTTAGTGAGCTCAAAGACTTACCCCGAAGTATCCATCTATTGCTAAGAGTTATACCAAAGATGTCAACACCATCGGCGAGACATTCCATTCTCGCTAAGACTTGTCTCTAAGACTCTTTGTTACCCTAAATGAATGCAGTCGGTGTGACTTTCTCACATTGCTGGGACTTCTTATCAACAGTGTTTCTTCTGGCGAGAGCTTCCCTAATGACTTTAAACTAACTATTGTTGGTGAGACTTTGCCTCCTTGCTGGGACTTCTCACTGAGCACTATAGGTTATCTCGAAGCCCGTGGTCACCATGAGTCTCCTCGATTGATGATTGAATGGCCTATCAGCCAAAGAATTCCATGCGATAAGAGGTCATACCAAACCATTCTTGTCACAGCGATAGGCTCTGTAGGGAAAGTGCTTGGTAAGAGAGAAACTAGGTCACAGTGACTTGTTCAAAACAGAATGTATCAAAGCTGCTAGTCGGCCAGATAGTGAAGATGTCATACCGACTTGGGTCTAATGGAGGCTTGAACCTATGATTTTTGAGGCATATTTCCAACAAAGCAAGCTTCCCAACTAAGCTCCTTGTGAAATGTCATCAGATGCATGAACTAACCCTGAATGGAAATGTCCCATTTGGCCCTTACGAACACCTGCAACATAGATGCCTTGCCTGATTGAGCCTGAGGGTGAAAATTAGGTAACATTTCTGGAGACCTTTGCTAGGTTTTTTCCTGCTAAACATGAAGACCAGTAGCCAAAACTTGTCCATTGATCATAGAGTCATTAGGAGGCTTAGAAAACAAATAAAAATATTATTTTTGCACATGGCCGCAACTCACTTGAGATCGATAGGACACAATAGGTTGCCAAAAACAAAATAGGGGAAAATGAAAGAGAAAATTACTATGCTATCACAACACCCAGGAAATAGAAAATAATTAACCTGAAGCATAGAAGCACTTATTGAAAACATAACCCTAAACTAATATGTACAAAAGAGGAACTCCATCAAACTTGAAAATAGGGCTTAAGGTGTATCCCATTGACTGGGATAGGGAGCACTTCCCCTTTTTTCATAGCCAGCTGATAACATTGTGCTCCTTACAGTCTCTGATAATGAATGGGCATGTCCATATATTGTCAAACTTGGTGTGATGGCTTGGCCTGCTTTTCAGAACATCCCATTTGAGCACAAGGTCTCCCACCTTAAAAAATTTTGTTGTAGCCCTTCTGTCAAATGTTTTCTTTGTTTGGAGCTGATGATACTTCAAATCCTCCATTGCTTTGCCCCTTAATTCTTCAAGTTTCGTGAGCTCTGCATATCTCACAGACATTGGGTCCTATTCCTCAAACATCTCCAATTGATGTATAATGTCAAGGGCTGGAAGCTCTATAGATAGAGGCAATCTTGCCTCTTTGCCATACACCAACATGTATGGTGAATTACCAATAGACCTCTTAGGAATCACTCTGTCTACCCACAGTGCATACTTTAATTTAGTGTGCCAGGTCCTTTGGCTATCCTCCATTGTTCTTTGATAATCTTGATGAGGTTCTTATTTGTGCTTTCATCTAAGCCATTACCCTAAGGGTAATAATTTGAAGATGTATTCAGATGAATACCCTATTTAATAGCCCAATCAGTTAGCCTTAATCCCACAAATGCAAGAGCGTTATCAGATATGATAGAGCCAGGAACTCCAAATCTGGTGACTATATCTTCATAGAATCTCAAAACTAAAGACTCTTTTGCTTCTTTCAAAGCTATTGCTTCTTTCCATCATGTGAAATAGTCTGTAGTAGTCAGCACACACTTATGACCAGCATTGGATGGTGGGTTTATTAACCCAATGAAATCAATGCCCCATCTTATAAAGGGCTGCTCTACTTGAATTGGGTGTAGAGGCATAGCAGGCAGCTTTTCCTTTCCTGCGAATAAAGCACATTTGATACACTTTCTTGACCAAGAATATGCATCTTTGAACAAGTTGGGCCAGTAGTAACCAGGTCTCATAATTTTCCAAGCAGTAGTTCTTGGGGAAAAGTGACCTCCTACAACTCGATCATGAAACTCATGAAGTACCTTCTCAATTTGATGACTATGAATGCATATTAATAGGACACCATTTAGATCCTTTTTGAAAAGAACATTGTTTACCAGTACATACGGTATGGACTACAATCTAAAGTATCATCTTTTAGCTTTGTTTAATCCTAATGGGCATTCACCAATTTGTAGAAATTGGGTCATATCTTGAACCTAATTAGTTATCCCCATAGGCACATCATCTTGAGCATTCTGAAAATCATTTGTATTGGTAAACACAACATCCTTTTCTAATTTAGTTTTACTGCTTAACCCTGTAGCAAGCTGCTCACAAAGACCTTTACCTCTAACCAGTTTGGTGATCTTAATATCTACATCATACTCCATGACCTTGGTGATCCATCTTGCTCTTTTGTCATTCAAATCTTTATTCAACAGAAACTCCTTCACACTTGAGTGTGCAACCAGAATATGAATCTTATTGTTCGAGATCAAAGGCTTGAATTTCTTTAGGCTTCTGATCATGGAGAGAATATGCTTCTCAACAAATGTATACCTCTCTTCGTAATCAGCAAGTATTTGACTAAAGAAGGCTATTGGCTATTCTAAGTTGTCACTATTTTTCTGTACCAACATAGCAGAGATTGAACCAGTGCTTCCAAAAGCATACAAAAATAAATCTTTGGAGAAATATGGATTTACCAATGTTCGGGTAGACGCTAAGGCCTCCTTAATTTTTTCAAAACTATGCCTTGCCTCTTTTGTCCAACTGAAAACCGTGCTCTTTTTGAGCATGGCAATCAAGGGTTGTAACAAGTTTGCGACATTAGGGATGAACCTTCTTAGAAAGTTGATTTTCCCAAAAAATCTCTATAAACCCTTCTTGTGACTTGGTAATGGCAACTCAAGTATGGCTCTGACTCTCTCAGGATCAATAGTAATTCCTTGCTTTTATGCTATATGTCCTAATAATTTCCCTTCATGAATAGCAAAGATACTCTTTTTTGGATTGAGAGAGATACCAAACTCTGCATTTTTTGAAAACTTGCCTAAGATGTCACAAATGTTCATCAACATTCTTGGAATAAATTGTAATGTCATCTAAATAAATCATTATAATCTTATTGATCAAACTTTGAAATGCCATGTCCATGGCCCTTTGAAACATGGCACCATCATTAGATAAATGAAAAGGCATCATTTTGTATGCCATGGTACCCCATTTAATTGTAAAAGTAGTTTTGAACTGATCTTCCTCTTTAACCAACACTTGATTATAGTACGAAAAACCATCCAATAAGGAAAATCTTTCAGAACCAACAACTACTTGTAAGATTTGTTCTATGGAGGGCAGCGGGTAGTGATCTTTCAAAGAGGATCGGTTAAGATCCCTAAAGTCTACACAAAGCCTTATCTCACCATTTTTCTTCCTAATCGGCACAAGGTTAATAACCCATGAAGTGTGTTTGATAGGGAAGACGATAACCCCCTCAACTAGTTTGGTCAGCTCTTTAATCATCAAGGGCATTTATTTCTACCTTACTGGCTTAACATTAGGTTATAACTCAATTGTGTGTTGAGCAATATGGGGATCAAACCCTTTCAAATCTGAGTATTCCCAAGCAAATACATCATGAAATTCTTGACATAAAGCAATGAAAACTTGTTTATCTTCATGTGAACAAATTTTTCCAATCTTAAGAAGTTTACCTTTGAAAATCTCTAGTTCTTCATAATGTTCTTTGATTTGCAAGCCAACTTTACCCTTTTTAAGTTGATCATCAGTACTGAAAATCGACTCTAAGGTAACAAGACCCTTGGGTAATTTATTTGTCTTCAGTTGTATGACTTGATCACCATACTGCTACTTAAATTTTGCTTGATTCATCATGGAAAACTGATCTTCTTCGAGCAAGAAAGAAAGAATATATTCATCGCTGTCAAAAACTTGCCAGTGAATGTTGTTATCAAGAATTGATGGCTTGACTATAACCTTCACATACTGTTGTACTTTCTCTTTTCTAATGTCACCTAGAATATCAAACTGTGCCCTAATAGCTGCAAGCCTATTAGCATGCTTGTTTTGATTCCTTGGAATAGACACTAAGTTAAAGGCATCAAAATCCTCAAGCATGTTCCACACTCTGTTTCCATAAGACTTTAGTGTGTCATTTTTAGCAACATTTAGGCCTCTTATTTGATTGAAAATTAGCTTGTTGTCCCCATATACTTTCAAGCGAGCTATTCCTCTTTTCCTTGCCCACTCAAGGCCTTGAACAAGGCCCTCATATTCAGCATTGTTATTGGAGCACGCAAAAGCAAAATGGAAAGCAACATAATACTTATCACCCTATGGAGATACAAGCAGTGCACCTCCTCCAGCTCCATTTTTGCTTCTAGAACCATCGAAGTACATCTCCCATAATTCATTATGTTGCTCAAACTAGCTTTCTACACTTCTTTGAAGATTTGGCATTTTTGTCCCTGCTTCATGTAATACACAATTGCCCAGGCCAATGTCCTAAATAAGCTCATTCGGATTATCAACCACATTCTCAACTGCCCATTCATTTAGGAGTACCTTAGGTACACTCTCAGCTTGTAACTCTTGTGCTGCAGTAAGTTCAATATCCTCTAAAACAATTGAGTTAACATTTATAGCAAATGGCACATAAGGTTCCATGTGATCCTTCGCAAGGGAATCAAAAGTTATAGTTACCTTAGTACCATATCTGGTCCTAAAAAGCATATGGGACCAATCTGAAGACAAAAACCCTCCAATTTTAGCCATGAAGTCTCTAGATAGGCATAAAGCAAAAAATTGAGGCAAATCTATGACAAATACATCTTGTGGGATTGAAAAGTTGGGATAGGCATGTAGTGTGAGATTCAAATTTTTAATAACACCTATAGTGTTTACTGTTGTCCCATCCAATTGAAGTACTCCCTTTTCTAATGGCTAGTATTGTAAACCTAGCTACTCTGCAATCTTTTTTGGCATTACCGAACTACTAGCCCGACTATCAACCATGCAATTGTGTACCAATTTATTCCCCACTATTAAGGAAACATAGAAAGGAGGGAGCTTGACACCATTACTTTGCTGTGTGGTACTATCCAAAGGTGCATTGGTTAAAAATGACTTTGTTTGGCCTAAAGAGACTTCATTTGGTGGATTCAAACTGACTGGATTTGATAAAGCTAACTATAACAAATTGATTTGACCAGGGATTGCTAAAGAATCCCACATCAAAATTGAAACATTCATTTTTTTCATACTTTCAACAATGTTGAAAGGTGTAGATATATTTACCTTTGGCTACGTCTTTGCAACAACATGGTTAGGTTGCACTTGACTTGCAGATGAAGCATGTAAAGATTGCTCCCTACTAGTGTCATAACCTTGCTACAAAGTGTGTGGTACTTGCTGATTTAATGGACTAGCAACTCCCTTATTCTTATTCGTTGCTTGTTCAATCTCGAAAGCCCTCTTCTTGGCTCTAGTATTAGCAGCAACAGATGTGTTGTCCTGGTTCAGTCCACAAAATTCTTCTCCCTGCCAATTCATGAGAGTTGAATCATCTCCAGGTTGATCCTGCTGTTGTGGATACCCCTCCTTAGGAAAATCTTGTGCACCTACAACATTTTGCACCATAAGAGCTTGATTGATGACACCATTAGAGCATGTAGCTTGATTATGTGGTTGATTACATGGATAACACCATTCATAATCAGAAACTAGATTATTTTGAAAAGGAACAAGATCTTTGAAAGCACTAATTGGAGTTGGATTGTAGGCCTGAAAAGGTCTTGTAGCAACATTTTGTCTTGATCCTTGGTAATTGCCTTGATACTATTGTCTATTCCCTTGTAATTGTTGTTGTTGACCTTGACAAGGCTAACTTGAGGCCTGATTCTGCTGTTGATAAGGCCTGGAATAGGACTGTTGTTTTCCAAGTTTACCAACTTGTTACCAAAAGTCTGTTGATCTCTTGTAACTCCTGTGATGAGCCTGAAGCAACACTTTCTTGTTTATCAACGGCTAGAATAGCAAGTGGCAACATTGGTACAACTAGTAGAGGTGTGAAAGGAGGTATATGCAAATGAATTTTTGCATGAATTTTAGGAAATATAGGCATTGGAGGCCTAGGAGCGAGTTTTCCAGCTTGTATTAAGTTGTTCTCAGCTCTAATTGCTATTTCAAAAGCATCTGGAAAGGACACTCCTCCCATTGACTATATCATGATAGCTATATCGTTGTTTAGAGCCCTCAAAAAGTATAAAAATGTGTATTCTAATGGTGGCCTCACCATAGCAAGGATTCTATCCTAGGTTCTTTGAAATATAAAGTTGAAGCCATTCATCTGCTCTTGTGGAGCCCTCTTAATTGTAGTTAATTGTTCCAATAGAGAAAAGTTATCAGACCTGTCTTGAAATTGTGTATGCAACTTGTCTCCAAATTTGTCCCATGTTGCAATTGAACTAACTAGTAGGCCCCTATACCATTGCACAACTCTTCCCTTCAGTGAAGCAACTAGTAATCTGACTGCAACATCCTCTTGGGTTATGTGATGTACTCCACATAGTGAAGCCACATCTCACATGCATTCAATCGGGGTAGTTTGGTCTTCCCTTGTGAAAGTTGGCAGACTCTTCAGGGCTGCCATTGTAATGTCATTGTGTTGTGCCAAATTCAAGGGGCTCCCTCCATTAAAAGCAACAAAGGGTTGATTCCTTGGAGTGGCCATTGGAGGTGGCTATGGTGGATTTATTGGTACTCTAGATTAAGCCAAGGACGGGACAGCAATGTGTGATCCCATTGATGGAGTGGATTGAGTTCTTCTAGAATAGATAATTGTTGTTCCTTGCCTTTCCTCTACTCTTCCTTGTCTTCTTGGTCGTGATAGCTGCAAATATTCAAAAGGGTTTGAGCTTCTTCTTGTTTGAACTCTTCTCATAAACTGTAGAAGGCGTTGATTTCTAGAGTTCTTTCCTCTTTATGGAGTCGCCAAGTATGCCAAATGACTTCTATAAAGTCTAGGACTCACTGGTTGCATACTAAACCAGCAGTTCAAACTAATTTTTGTCCCACCGGGCGTGCTAGAAACTGATGTCACCTAGAAATTGCACCCTATGCAAAGTTGTAAAACTAAGCTTTCTAGTGAAACAATGGATCACTCCAAGGCTGTGGGTCACCTGAGATTGGAGTGAACCTACGGAGAAGGCCAGCTTCCTTTGGGTATCACCTAAACTATTGATCACTATGAGGTAAAAGGAGAAGGAATGCATAAAAACGAAACTAAACTAGCCTATTCCTATGGTGATACACCGAGCTTAATAAGATCAAGGGAATATTTCGAATGCACTTGAAATTTATTAATGATTAGAAGGACACATATCAAATTCTATGAGCTACACATTAATAAGTCACAAATAGGCTTGATACACACACATTTTGAATAAAGGAAAATACATTCATAGAATAAAATCTATGTGTGATTATAAAAACATGACTTGTGATTCATATAATGGTGCTCTTTTACAAAGGAAGGCATGAATATTAGATAAAGTCATAAAGGAATAACATAATTCACAAGATAACTTGATTTTAACCTGAAATGCACAACACTCTATGAGAATAGTGACAAAAAACTAAAGCATCAACAGAGGCCAAGGAAACTCTGTACTTTATATCCCAAGATCTAGTTGAGTTACAAAACATACATTTAGTCGAGAAAGGATTGATAAAAATCACTAACTCTTTTAGAGTGTATATCTGAACTATTTACAAAAAGGGCAAAAATGCCTTATATATCAAACTGTGTCTGCCCCTTAGGGCTTACAAACAATCCATCCTTGGAGTAGATTTTTCCTTAGATCTTTTGATTGAACTTAATGTTGAACCCTTCATGTCCATGTCGGTGAAGAGTCATTCCCCGGGGAAGCCTTCTTTAGATATTTCGTAGCTACCGCATTCACTTCCTAGCATCGTGTCCTATTTGAACCATTTCGACTGAACGCTTTGAATGCCCTGAGCTCAGAATAGATACGCATTGCATTCACATTCTATTGACATTATTCATCCTAGTCAAACTGCCATGGATCACTTTCAGATCTTCGTGATTGGTCGAGTATACTTGACACAGATTCTCCAAGCGGTCAAAAGCTCGTTTGATCAAAATCGTATCTTGGTGAGACACTAAAAGTGTCTAACTGATGCTATTATGCTCCTCTAAAGCCATCAGCATAGCATGTGACAGTTGATGAGAGTTCTTATCGAGCCCAAAAAACATATCGATATCACCTTCGTGGTCACCAAGACAATCACATTCAGCTAGACAAAATAGCGAACTCTTCTCATCCTCTATTGGCGAAGGTAAACTAATGTTACCCTGATGCATTTTTCTTTACCCGAGCTCCACATTCTTTCAGCGATACATCAACAAGTCGAGAAGACTTCAGAGTGAGGCTCAGATGTCATATCGATCTCTCCTCTATCATTGAGACCACAATATGTCGGTAAGACATCACTCCGACAGTCGGGCACTACATCGATGTAATTCATGTCGGGGAGACCATTGTCAATGACTCCTCCTTTATCGCTAAGACCTCTCCGTGTCGGTAGGACCTCAGGATGAAGTTTTCAACTGTTGGCAAGCTCAACTTGCTTTTGATGAGACCTTACTGAGTCGGAAAAACATCCTATTGAGGCCTCTCTTTTTTGCTGATGCCTCCAAAAGTCATATTGTTGAGCTTCTTTCCTTCTATCGGCCAGACATCCTTATATCAGGAAGACCTTATATCGATGTCAAGCTCTTTCAGTGAGGTCTTTACTTTCTAGTCAGTGAGAAATCACGCCATCGCTGAGACTTCATAGCAAACTCCTCCTATTTTCCCAAGCTCTCCTCTGTTCGCTGAGACTCTTGTGGGTTGGTGAGACATCATATTGAAGGTGCTTTGCTTTGGCAAGGGTCTTTCAGTTGGCATGACTTTTCTTTATTGCCTAGACCTCACATTAAGGTTCTCTCTTTTTTCCAAGCTATTCACTTTACTGTCGGCAAGACATCATTGAGTTGGGGAGATCTCCTATTGAATTCAGAAGATTATGCTGAAGCCACATACTTTGGCGAGACTTTGGACATTTGCCAGGACCCCATGGCGAAAGCCCCAACTCCTAGTGAGACCAGATGTTTCCTTGGTGGGACCCCCACTTGTTCACTTCAGTCATCAAGACCTCCCTGGTCGGGGAGACATCCATTGGTCAGCAAGAGGTTGTGCTAAAGGCACCTTGATTTGGCGAGGCTTCATTTCATTCACTTCAGTAAGAGACAAAGGTTTCACCAAGACATTGTGGCAAAACCACTTCCTTTGGCCAAGATCCCCTTCGTTCACTGAGACATGGCCATGTCGGCAAGACTTCAAACCGATTGCTGGAAACTACACCTATGTCAAATGTCGGGGAGACCTTGTGCATTCGATGAGACCTTGTGGAAAAGGGGAAATGCTACACCGAGAGCCCATCCTTCTTGTTGGGGAGACATCCACCGAGCTCATTTCATTGTCACCAAAACATTCTCAGGTCATTGAGACCTCTTAGCGAGCTCAAAGACTTACCCTGAATTATCCATCTGTCACCAAGAGTTATACCAAAGATGTTAACAGCATCGGCAAGACATTCCATTCTCACTAAGACTTGTCTTCGAGACTCTTTGTTACCCCGAATGAATGTAGTCGGTGTGACTTTCTCACATTCCTGGGACTTCTTACCAATAGTGTTTCTTCTAGTGAGAGCTTCCCCGATGACTTTAAACAAACTACTTTCAGTGAGACTTTGCCTCCTTGCTGGGACTTTTCACTGAGCGCTATAGGTTATTCTGAAGCCCGTGGTTGCCATGAGTCTCCCTGATTGACGATTGAATGGCCTATCAGCCAAAGAATTCCATGCAATAAGAGGTCATACCAAACCCTTCTTGTCACAACAAAAGGCTCTGTAGGGAAAGTGCTCAGCAAGACAGAAACTAGGTCACAACGACCTATTCAAAATAGAATGTATCAAAGCTACTAGTCAACCAGATAGTGAAGATGTCATACCGACTTGGGTCTAAGGGAGGCTTGAGCCTATGATTATTGAGGCATATTTCCAACAAAGCAGGCTTCCCAACTGAGCTCCTTGTGAAATTTCATCAGATGCATGAACTAACCCTCAATGGAAATATCCCATTTAGCCCTTACGAACACTTGCAACATAGATGCCTTGCCTGATTGAGGTTGAGGGTGAAAATTAGGTAATAGGAATCATATGCCCCAATTGGCATATGAGTCCTGCTTTAACCAAGACCTATTTTGAATTCAATTCTTGGTGGGATTTTATTCTCCTAGATTTGATGTCGGCTTCTAGTGTTGTAATTTAAGGAAATTTGGCATAAACAAGTACAAATACAAGGTTATTCACATATTTTCTCCTAGCAAGCTAAGTCATCAAGTTCACATAAGAGCACATTCAAGAGCATTCAAGAGCTGATTATCAAGAATTTTGGAGCTATATTCAAGATTCAAGCATCATGTCAAAGTCATCATGCATCATGTTTGTTTTTGAGATAACATTTGTGATGTAGGTTCTTATGATTCAAGAAAGCATTCAAGTCAAGATCCATATCATACAATCAAGAGACAAGATATAGATTCATGCTAGCCATTTTATACAAGATTGCAACCTTTTTTTCAAGGGTTCGGTGAGTTTCAACATTACATATTGTTCATTCATCATTCCTTCATTATATTTGATTTCATTTCAAGGTTTGATTACCAAAACTAGGTTTGACCAAGGAAAACCCATACCCACTAACAAAACAACATTTTTTCCTTTATTTGATGCTTGATTTATAGATTTAGGGTTGAAGATCCATTGAAGAGAAAGATTGGATAATGTTGTCAAAGTTACAAAGTTGTCAAAGTTTTCACCTTTCTTGGAAGATTATGAAAAATTGCCTACGGGTCAGAATTTAGAGTTTCAGACTCAAAGATCAGACAAGAGAGAAGCTACAAGAGATCACTATAGGATATCAAAGTTTCAGATAAACCTTTATAGTCAAACTAAATCACCACCTTGGGCATATGAGTCTCAGTATACCATTTTTTAGCCATTTCTATAGACATTTTTTTACTAGTTACAGATTCTATAGTTTCAGTTTGAAAACCCTAAACTGGTAATAAATCACCTAGTATGGCATATGAGTCCCAATGAGCTTCAAAACATCAATTTTTGTTTCATACCTGTTGATGGTGTTTTTATGCACTTCTCAACACAGGCAGTGCGTAGGTACACTACCTCTCTTAAAAGACAATCTTCCACAATCGGATTGCAGAACACTATCCCAAGGTCTCTCGGATGTCAGGTCATGACAGTGCTTAGATACCTCAGTAGTTGATGTGATTTGCTGGAATCACAAGGCGGCCTTACGGGAATACAAAGTGTGGATGTGAAACATGAAGTAGGATCTTCAAAAAGGGAGTTCTTAGCATGAAAGCATTCAGGTGTTGGCTGCAGGTTCAAACAGCAATCTCGAACTCCATCTAGTTGTTAGATTCAGCTTTATAAGGTATAATGAACCTTGGTGTTGTTCAATTCCTAAAGAAAGTGAAAAGAGCGAAGGAGAAGGAAAGTTCCTAAGCCTAAAGCTTGCTGCGAACAGTGATAATGGAGTCCCTGCAATGGACAATTCCTTCAAACAATCCCCCACTTAACCAGAAATTTCACAATATCATGGGAGTTGTGCAATCTTCTAAGGGCTGCAGATTTTTATCCTTCATCCACCACATACATGCATGAACTAAAGATAAGTGTTTGAGGCAGCTTAAATCAGGTCCAGGCTAACTTTGCAAAGCTGTCTACCTTCAGCAAACAGCAAAAAGTATGGACTAAGGAGTTATCAACAAAGCAGGAATTTTCATGAACAGCCAACAGCATTCCTAAGATTATCAAAGTAACATGAACAGCTAACTAAACAGCAAATAGATCCTAGTTAAACATATAAGGTTGGAGAAATGAATCAATTAACATGAGATAAAACAAGGAAATGCATCAAGTCAATGCTATTTCTCATATATTTCAGCAGCATGTCTTTACAACAACTCAACTCTCACTTTGCAAATGAGGGGAGTCCTCTATTTATAGTGTTTCAAAAGTTAAATGAATGGCCAAGATTCATTACAATTGTGTGGCCAAGATTCATTACAAAATAGGGTTTCACCTACCCCCAAATAGATTTACAATTTTAAAACATATTCTGTCTTTTCCCTATTTTGTCATCTAGTGGATGACACTATTTGCATTTTCGTCCTGTAGCTGATTGCTTGTTCCTTTGGCTGTAGCTACCTTTTTGGGAGGTCTTTTTCTTTGGCTGGGCTGTCTGGTTGCTCCTCGGAGGCTGCGTGATCAATCTGCTTGAGGATGACGGCCTGGAGCTTGTCTATTTCGAGGATTTCGCACTTCAACGTCTGGTAGCTCCATTCTTTGGCGTTCTCTTCCAGCCGCTTCCAGTCTTCATCATACTTTGAGCTCTGATCTCTGAAAAGCTCTGATCTATCGAGGGCACGGGCAGCGAAACTTAGGAAGTCTGTCGTGATATCTCCGGCTGCCCCGTCCTTCATCTTCTCCTCAAAATAGGGCCTAACCTTCTTCGCATCTAACTGCACCGTGGGCATATCATGGCCCGTTATCAATTTCAGGTATTCAGTACATTCTGCTCGAATTTCCTTGATCCACGCAATATCCGGATCAACCTTTCTCTGGATCTGCTCCATTCTCTCTTTACAGTGGATGAGGTCCCGGCGCCATATGTCTACCAGCCAGTGATCTTCCTTCTTCAATTCTAGCTTCTCTTCCCACGAGCCTTCTGGCATTTGGAGGATGGCCTCAACTTTCGGGAAGGCAGAGTCGTAGATCACAGGGAAGTTGGTGCAGAGCTTCCTTGTGCCTTCCAAGGACCGAACCAGATCCAGAAACTTGTTGGCTATCTGCATGGCCAAGCCAATCCCTATTTTCCCGACCTTCACAACCTGCTGGAACCAGTCCTCCGTGGTATTTTCCAGGTTCTTCCTCCTTTCCAGCTTATCTATTTCTTCCTTGGAGAGCAGCTGTGGCGCGGCCGTAGAGGTAGTGGGGAGGTCGTTGATTGAAGACCATTGTTGGATGTAGTTAGTTAGGGCAGCAACCTGCACCTTTAGTTCATCCTTGGTGATCTTATCTTGCTTAATCAGTTGCACTACCGTAGCCACTGACTCCTCTAGATGTCCAACCTTCTGTTCCCTGGTGGCTGTCCCTAGGTCGATGGTGGCAATATTGTAGCTTACTCCGGCCCGGCCAACAGTTGGCGTTGCCACTTGTGCTGCTCGGGAGCCAGAAGCGTCCATGGTTACCCTGGAACGGACCTTAGGCTTCTTCTCCTTCTTTGGTGTGGCTAGAGATCGAGCCAAGATGGCCTCCAATCTTGACCTCGGGTCGCTTAGAACAGGAGTAGTCTTTTCGAGTTGTTTTTCCAGCTAGTCGGGCATGGAAGCCTTGTCCTTGGGCGTCTCGTGGCTGCCCTCACCCTTCTCTGTCAGAGGCAAGGCCTCGGCCCCTTTTTCCAGCTCTTCTTTTTCTTTGGCAGCGTCCCCTTCCTCATCGGAGTCCGGATAGAATACGAGGCTTTTGACGGTGCCCTCATGGTTCAATAGCTGAGTGGGATCTTCCTCTCCCGCCACCCCTTCTTCCTTTTCTTCAACAGCCTCGGCTCCAGGGGCTCAACATAACATGGACCTTACTGATGGCATGTTTGGGCTGCTCCTCCGGTGGCTGCCCCTCTTCACTCGGCTGCTGAGCTGACTCTTCCTTGATGTCCTCATCAAAAGTTTGGACAATCTCCTTGTCGCCCGAACCATCCCCTTCATCTCTGCCCTTGGAGGAGCCGTCTCTTCTTCTTCGTAAGCAACCTTGTCAATGGTTCTATGCTCGTATTCGGGTTGCTCGTAATAGTCATCGGCCTCCTCCTCCATAGACTTTAAAGCCTCTCGCTCTTGCTCCTCCAACTCTTTTGAAATCTGCATGGTGGCCTCCATGGCCGGGGGCCCTGTTGGCGGTTGCGAAGGCTGAGACGTTGCAAGTGCTTGGGCCAAGGCTGCTTGGAGAGCAGGATCCATTAAAAGTTGCGAGAGCTCGGGGGGAAGACTTTGCAGGTGCCGTGTAATGGCCTCGGGCATGCTAGAAAGGGGAACAGGCGATGGTATTGTTGCCAGAGGCAGGGAAGTGATAGGTGACATGGCAGCAGTAGAGGAAGGGGAAGTGGTCATGCTGGAGGAGGAATCAATGTTGATTACGGATCCGGCTGGAGGTGAAGAGGCGAGGTGAACGGAAATGTCCACTG
Source organism: Sequoia sempervirens (assembly GCA_007258455.2). Taxonomy (NCBI): domain Eukaryota; kingdom Viridiplantae; phylum Streptophyta; class Pinopsida; order Cupressales; family Cupressaceae; genus Sequoia; species Sequoia sempervirens. Next base: position 82,022 of record VDFB02034028.1, on the reverse strand, counting down.
CTTGTGGAGATGAGGCAATGGCGGCCTGAGAAGTGGGCAGCGCACCAGCCGGGGGAGGAAGGAGCAAAGGAGGCTGCGTCCCCGTCGTGACTACCGTCCTTTTGAGTTTCTTGGGAGATGAGCCTCCCGTATCCTTTGTTGCCAGCTCCTTTGGGTCCGCAGACTGAGCCGTTTCTGCTCCTTTTCTCTTCTGGGACCTGGTGATGGGGGGAGACTTGGAAGTCTCACTAGTTGATGGAGAGGTGGCCACCTCTTCCGTGGTGCTTGGTTCGCTCTTGGTTGCTTCATATGTCAAAGCCACCCCGTTTTGCTTCAGCAGTGTCACCTTTCCATCGACCCATTCCATCGTGCGAGCAATGATAGGTTGGGTGATTATATCCAGGTCATCGACCTCTTGCTCATCCCAGTCGATGGAGGGGATCGCCAGGTTGGCAACCGCAGGGTACCTCGGGTGCACCAAGGTGGATTCATCCTCCTCGAGTTGGTCTGGCACCGGAAATAGTTGTACCTTCCTCAGAAACTACACGGTCATCCGCATATAATGTCTCTAGCGGACCTCCTTATCATCTTTGCAATCCGCCCAGAAATCTTCTACATGATGCTTGTGGGCGTATGCCGGCCCCAACGCCTTCCTGACACGATCGTGTGGGTCCATTCGAGGGCGTGGTGTGTACCACTCAAAGTTATACTCTTTGAGCTCCTTTTCTGAGTTGTCGGCGAATTGAGAGGTTTGCAGCCGATACTGGCCCTGGCCGAGGATCATGGGATAAGGGATCCCTGCTACGTGCTTCTGGCTGAAGACCGCCTGAATATGCTGGAGCTGCCGGGAAAGCTCCAAGAGGATGATTCGGTCATTTGGGTACCTCGGCAGTTTGTTTGGTCGTTCTGTGAACCCTTGGGCGCGGATGTATGTGAATTTTGGGAACTGAATAAACAGGAAGGCATACTCCTTCAGGAGGGCCCTGACGCTGTGAGATACCCTTCTTTTGAAGTCCCCGGCTATCAATCTGATTATATGGCCTGTGAAGGCATCATTGACACGGCTATACTCCTTCTTAAAGTAGCGGTACTGGAGCTGGGGGTACCGATCATAAGGCTTAAGCCCTCGTTTGTGCTCCCCATCTGGCGCCTTGAGGAGTCCGCTGTATTGTTTCTGACCTGCCAAGGAGTACACTAGGTATGAGGTCATATAGAATTTGTTGCTCTTTTTGACATTCATAAATTGCTCGTGGAAGCAGTTGCTGATGATGCTTCCCCAATCAAATGAAATCTTGGTTTTAACGTCCTCATTCCCTCGGACGATCTGTTCAATATAATAAGCCATCCACTCCTGGAAGTAGGCGGCTACTGGGAGGCCCATGACTCGGCTTAGCATAGTCACCAAGTCGTGATAGTCTTCCTGAAAGTCACTGCGGAACAGCTCTTGGGGAAATTTTGCAGCGCTGCCTAGTTTCTCCTTCAACCAGTAGACGTTAATTGACTTCTTGATGTTCAAGGGATTGGCATCCCATGCCGTCTGACACTGCTCCAAAGTGGGGATTTGCATATGTGGGAATGTCAGAATGTGGAATGTTGTTCTAATTCCTTTTGGAGACATGTCGGCAAGGATATTCCCCTCCTTGTCTACGATGGTTCTGGTATCTGTTTGGTAGGCTTCTTGGCAAGCCATTACCAACTCTGGTGCTATTAGAGACGGAGGAAAGCCAGCAGCCTTAGCGATTCCGCTTTGGCGTATCAATCGTGCATTCTTAGTCTTAGGGTCGATCTTGACCCTCTTGGTGAACTCATCTATGTCCACTTGGCCTATGTTGGTGTCCGAGATCTCTTTCCAGTCAGTCGAGACTTTAGACTGGAGCGGTTCACCTTGGAATTGAAATTTCATCTGGTCTTTGTCTTCTTTCCCATGAATGGCTCTTCCAGGTTTCTTACCCTTGTCCTTTTCTGCAGGGGCCCCTGAAGTTCCTGTGACCGATTCCATATATCTTGCAGGCAAAGGGCGAAGTCAGCACCACAAAACACCAAAAATATGTTAATGTTAGTCCGTATCGAGCATATCATCTAAACAATCATTTAAATACATCATAAATTTAACCTTTAGGTGATATCGATTTCATATCAGAGCATTTGACCAATCCGGGCCCGGAGGGCCGGACTTCCCTGGCAGGAATGCTGTTAGGAAGGGAAAACACGAGCGAAAGCTCTTGGAGACATCCGTTGGCCAGATTTTAATGTTCTAAGAGACCCATGATGAAAAATGGCCTGGTTTAGGACGTGGGTCGAAGTAAGATTTCCAATTTGGATTGATCTGGATCGATTTGAGGAGCTCCGGAGGTTTCAGGCCGGAAGGCAGCTGGGCGATGGGAGCAGGCGGCGGCGGGCACCGGACGGAGGTCCGGAGGAGGAATCCCGGAAGCCGGAGCCCGGAGGCAGAAAGGATGGCCGCGCTTAGGTTTACTTTCCAGTTTATATCGGACGGCATTCAGGTCACCGGGACCCGGAGGACGGGAGGATGCTAGCCGATGGCCGCCGTGTAAGTTTTGATAGTTTCGAACGGCGATGGCGAGCGGACTACCGGAGCCCGGAAGGCGGGACGGCACGAGGAAGAGGCCGCCGCAATTACTTGGTGATGATTTGCACAGCGGCGGCGAAGAGGCAACCGGGGTCCGAGACACGGGGCGCCGTTGGTGGACGGCCGCCGGAGAACACCATGAACGAACTGGCGACAACGGCGGCAAGGATGGGCCGGACACCGGAAGGCGGGCCGACGCGCCACGACGGCCGCCGTATGATGCTTGCAGTAGTGATAACGGTGGCGGCGAAAGGGACGACGGGGCCCGGGGTCAGAAAGGCAGGGTAGGACGGCCGCCACGAGGATTTTTGCGGTGATCTGAGCAGCGGCGGCGTCGAGGAGACCGGAACCCGGAAGGCGGAAGGATCCGCGGAGGAGGCCGCCGCGATCAAAATAAAGCCAGGGCGACGGTGGCGGCCAACTCCAGCCCGGAACCCGAAGGTCGGGAGGCCGCGGAGGAGGCCGCTGCGATCAACGGCGGAACCGTCACGGAGTTCCATGGACGGAACTCCGGACAACCGGGCCCGAAGGGTCCAGGGGACGGAAAAACAGGAGAGCCGGAAAAAACCTTTATTTTAAAACGGCCAAAAGTTAAGGGCAGCAGCCCGGGACGGGAAACCCGGAGGCCCGGACCCGGAAGGTCCGACCTCCGGCGGATGGGTTCGAGGCTAGGATCCGGACGGAGACGGAGGGTCCCGAGCCCGGTGGTGTTCTTCGCCCTGTGCGAAGAACACCCGCGACACTGGCAAGTTCTGGGAGGCGAAAAATGATGATTCCGACGGGCTGCGGAAAATTCAAGGACATGGGTTTGGGGTGCAACGGAGAGAGTGTCTGTTTTATGCCATTTAATTTGTTGTTCAATTCATTTAAACCCTCAAAATGCTCAAAAATAACAGAGAGCAAACGAGGATGGCCTACCTCCAACTCGCCAAGCAGGACGATGGTCGGATGCACTGGCAGAGTTGACGGAACGACGTTGGGGTCGACGATCGCGACGGTGAAGTTTGCAGTGGGCTCCAATTCGGTCACTACTCCAATTCGTTGAATTCGCAAAATTAACAATGAAGTCGGGGACCACGGTTTATATATCCAACCGCTCATTAATGCCGCATTTAATGCATCGTACGTCCGCGCCAAAAGTTGTTGAGATTCAAATTCGAGTCGGCGGCGGCAACGAGGACCTCGGGATCTGGCGGGCGGGAGGTTGCGCAACAACGGCCGCCGTATGAGTTTTGGCGACCTCGGACAGCGGCGGTGACGGAGCGGCCGGGTCCCGGATGGCGGGGTGTAGCGGAGAGTTCACCGCCGTGGCATTTTGCACTTTGTTTTAATGGCGGCGGCAACAGGGACCACGGGGCCCGGAGGGCGGGCGGCCAACGGGCGATGGCCGTCGCGGACGACAATCATGGGGCGGAAGCCCCGCTGCCAGAAGTCACCGGCCCTGTGAGGAGCGATGCCTACTGAAATCCCCAAAAGCAACTTAACGTTGAAACTGCCCGGGCGGACTGAGGGTGGAAGGATGCTCCTCGAACGCCGCAGGGGCTGCAAAAAGCATCGTGGAAAACCGGTAACCCCGTAGAGGTCCGGGTCGGCTACCAGGGCCACCCGTGAGTCCGAAGGCCCATGAACACATTCTGGAGGCGGTGAAAGCAAAGGGAAACCATGGCCGATGTTAGAACGAAAATTTTAGGGCAAGATCGGCCAGATGGAACGTTAAAAAAAAGAGGGGCACACAAAACGAGGCGGCCGCAAAAGACCCGACACGGCGAAAGAAAAGAGGGTCCCCGTTCCGAACGGGGCGTGTGTGCTGAGGGCACAACAAATGGCGACTCCACTGGAGAACGCTCCGAAGTGTTCTAGGGATAAATATTCATTCAGGACCCAGAATCTCTGGTTTCGCAGACCAAGAGTGGCTTCCGAGGATGAATCAGGGAGAACGGGATCCTTAATTGGGTCAGCTTACAGGACATCTCGAAAGTGTGTGTGGATTGAATTCATTCCTTTCCTAGGGATAGTAACCAGGGTTATTACTCGAACCAAGTGAGCTACGTAAGTTGCCTAACACCAAAAGTAACCTGGACATTGCCCCGGGCCGCCGCCGTATCCATAGCCCTCGGGCGGTTGTCGCTACAATCTCGGATAGTTTCTATCGGGCCGGCCATACGTCCATAGCCCCTCGTAGATATCCCAACACCCATACGGCTGCTTATTTTTCTTTTTTCGTGAAGTTTCTTCCTACTTTGATATTCTATTTCTTTTACCTTAGTTGACTGTAGCAATTAGCCTACAATGGGTTTATGACCGCAGCGGGTCACTGGAGTAGACTTAAGATTTTTCACTTACTTGGGTGTCGTGACAACCATAGCATGGTCCTTCAGAATTTATTATGTAATTTGTGCGGGATCCGAGATGTGGGTAAGAAGATCCAGCGAAGGGTCAATTTCTGAGCAGAATTCAGACAGAGAAATCATTCACGGACAGCTCTGTAAAGACCAATAGTCTAGAATGAATGTTTAGCCAGAGAACACAAAGAACGGACAGTAGAGTGAACCGCTTGTTAGGCAAGCACGACCACCACAAAGGAGCGGGAAACCTCCCCCCACACAAAACTGCCGGGAGGGAGAAAGCAAACAACGACGCGAGCAAAACGCAACAACAAGAAAGCAACTAATCTAACCTATGCACAGATATTTACAGCAAAGAGCTCGAGGGAGCTTCAAGCTTGGAAGTAATGTTTGAGGTGCTGCCCGTTGACCGGCAACGGGACATTCTCACCAGTTAAGTGCTTTAGACGGAAGGCATTATCTCCCAAAATCTCAGCTATCTGAAAGGGGCCAAGCCAGAGCTTGTCGAATTTATTGTGTCCCCCTTTCTTTTCACGGGCCTTGTCCTAGTATAGGACCAAATCTGTAATCCTAAAGGCCTTGATTTTGGCTCGGCGGTCGAACCATCTCTTTACCACGCCCTGATGTTTGGCGAAATTTTCTATTGCGCGATCTCAAACTTCCTCTAAATGTAAAAGTTCAGCTAAATGAGCTTCCCTACGATCTCCTCCATAAAAGTCGTTGATGAATTGAAGAGTCAGAATTTTCAGGTGGATGGGGAATATTGGCTCAAGACCATAGACAAGGTGGAACGGAGAATCACCAAGGGCAGCCTTATGGCGGGTGCGATCGGCCCAAAGGGCGAAACGGAGCTGGGTATGCCAGTCCTTGAGATTCCTATCGAGCAGCCTTTTGATCACGGTAATCAAATTCTTGTTTGTGGACTCGGCAAGGCCATTGCCCTGAGGGTAGTAATTGGATGAAAATTTGAGGGCAATCCCATAGTCAAACGCCCAGCTAGCAAATTTTAAAGAAGCGAAGGCAGGTCCATCGTCACATACTAGAGCATACGGACAACCAAAATGATTTAAAATAAAACTTTCTAAGAAATCAGTAACTACTTTAATTATATAATGCTTACAAACTATTGCTTCCGTCCATCTAGTACAATAATCAGTAGCGGTTAGAATGTACCTATGTCCCGCAGATGATGGAGGGCTTACCGGACCGATGAAGTCGAGACCCCACTGTGCAAAAGGCCTTACCTCCAACACGGGCTGTAGTGGGACAGCAGCATTCCTCTCCCTGGTGGCAGCGGTCTGGCACGTATGGCATGAACGGACATGGCCATGGGCATCTTTGAAGACAGTTGGCCAGTAGTACCCTACCCTTAATATCTGATGGGCCGTAGAAGAACCCGATCCATGGCCTGTACCAAACTTATCATGAAACTCCCTCAAAACACGTTCCGCTTCCTCCTTGCCGAGGCATCTTAGATAAATGCCCTCATGATTCTTCTTATAGAGAATGGACCCTTGTAACATATAACCGTTGCTTTTCAATCTGAGGGCCCTCTTCTGAACTCCTTGCAAATGCGATGGACACTTATGATTAAGCAGAAAATAAACGACGTCTTGATACCACTCTCCCGGGGAGACATCTTCAAGCTGATATTGCTGCACCGTGAGTTCAGGTCCGGCCTCTGTTGCTGTTTCGGCCATTGTGCGGGTGAGTGCCTGTCCTCATACCAATTTCATTGGTTGGATCTCCATATCATATTCTTGGAGCAGGGTGACCCACTTGGCCCTCCGTTCGCCCAACTCGTTTTGCATGAGAAGCGTTTTGACTGCTGGGTCAGGGACGATTGCAAACACCTTGTTGCGTAGAATGTAGTGTCTGAATTTCTTTACTCCCCTGACGAGAGCGTACGCCTGCTTTTCTATGTTGTGGTAACGCAATTCAGCATCCTTGAGGGGTGCACTCATGAAGGTGATCGGATGCTCATTTCCTTCGTCATCCTTTTGGGTCAACATACTAGCACACGAATGCTCCGAAGCAAATGAATAAATGTAGAACGGCTTCAAATAATCTGGACTGACCAACACAGGCGCCTCAGCAATGGCTCTTTTGATCTCCTCAAAGGATTGTTTAGCCTCTGGCGTCCATTCAACTTTAGCGTCCTGCTTGAGCATGGCATTGAGAGGTTTGACTATTTCCGCGAAGCCGGTAATGAATTTCCGGACGAAATTAATCTTTCCGAAGAAAGACTTTAATTCCTTCTTGCTGCCCGGGGGCTGAATCTTGAGTAGTGACTCAATGCGCTCAGGATCAATGGAGATTCCCTACTCTGAGATGATGTGCCTGAGTAGTCTGCCTTCGGTCACTCCAAAAATGCATTTCTTGGGGTTGAGAGAAACCCCGAATTCCCGACATCTCTGAAATACTTTGCATAGGTCGGAGACGTGATCACCTCGCTGTTTGGAGAATATGGTCAGATCATCCATATAGATGATTATACATTTTCCAATCAAGTCCTTGAAAGCGATATCCATGGCGCGTTGGAAAGTGGCGCCAGCGTTGATGAGCCCAAATGGCATTCTCCTGTACGTGAATGTTCCCCACTTAGTGGTGAATGCAGTCTTATGGCGATCCTCGTATTGTACCATTACTTGATTATACTCGGAGTATCCATCGAGGAACAACATCATCTGGGAGCCGTTGACAATTTGTAGCACTTCATCCAGTGAGGGCACCGGATAGTTGTCCTTTTTTGAGGTGCGGTTGAGATTACAGAAATCCACGCACAATCTAATCTCTCCATTCTTTTTCCTGACCGGGACCAAGTTAGCCACCCATGTAGAATGCCTAACGGGAAAGATGATCCTTGCTGAAAGTAATTTTTGCACTTCCTTGTAAACAATAGGTTCTAGCAGGGCATTAATAGGGCGCTGCCATTGACGGAAGGGCCTCACCTCAGTCTTTAGAGGGATGGTATGCGTGATGACCGATGTGTCGTATGTTTTCAAGTCTTCGTAACTCCATGCCACCACGTCAGGATATCTGCGCAAGGCATCCATGATTCCCCTCTTCTCTTCGGGCGTGCATACCTTTCCAATAAAAACATTCTTGATATCCTCGGTCGTTCCCAAGTTGTGAGCATGGCACTGGCTGCTTATAGTCTCCTTTTTCGTTTGCCGGTCTTGATCCCTGATCTGATCCAGGTTGAATACACGCTCCAGCTGAACCATCCCTCTAGGGATCGTGTTGGTTTTCAGATTGATAACCCCTTCTATGTCCAACTCAGCTTCCGGTGGATCAGCTTCATCGATTATTTGGGCAGCAAAGACGTCAGAGCTTGTGATGAACTGGAGGATATGCTTGTCATCATTGAAGACCTGCATATGAGTGACATTATCCGGGACCGATGGCGTAGATGTCAGCTCAACAGTGAACTTCTTAAGCCCTGACAAAGAGAGGGGTTGTAACGTGCTAGCTGCTTGAGCTAAGGCATCAGCTGTGCGATTTTGGGCACGGGGAATCAACTGTATGTTGACTGCATCTAGGCCCTCTAGGAGGTCCCACACCCTGTGTCTATAGTTGGTGAGTCTTCGATCATGGCATGAGTACAATCTCCTGACCTGCTTAACCACAAGTGCAGAATCCCCGAAGATTTGCAGTACTTTCACATTCTTCCTCAAGGCCATAAGAAGGCCAAGGACCAAGGCCTCGTATTCTGCCACGTTATTGGTGCAATAAAACTGTAATCGATGGGCAGCAAGAAATGTCTTACCCGTCGGACTGATGAGCTCGATCCCCGCTCCAGCTCCCTGTCTTGATTTTGATCCATCAAACCGGAGCGTCCAACACTCGGAGGATTCCTTATTCTCGGGTTTGATTGAGCCTTCGTTCTCTTTTGGCCGGACATCGTGTCTAGTGATCTTAAGAAAGCTTTCCTGGTTAAGGCAACAACCAGCAGGTGATTCGGGCGGTGCCTCCTTTAGTGTTTCCGTCGGAGGAGCAGCGGTTTTCTTAACCTGCTCGACTGCTGCTTGGCACAAGCAACAGTCGAACTCGGAGTGGGCGGTGTTGTGAACCCTACACCAATTCGGCAATAACAGGTCTTGGAAATTCATCCTAGCTCCTAGGCTGAGCTGATCTCTTGCGCACTTTCCCATAAACTCTTGGAAGCCATCGAGCAATCCCCATTCGTCACTTTGAATCGGCTCGTCATCAGTTTCTGCCAACATTTCTTCATTTTGGGGCATTTGCTCGGAACCCGCCGAGGGGCTGCATAATACCAGCAATACTTCATCTGTCCGTTCTTCTTGAAGCTCAAGCTCATTTTGGTAGGCGAAAGGGCGGTAATTCCCCAGGTCAGTCTCTGCGAACAGCACTTCGCTGAGATTATTGTATTCCGTGATCATATATTTCATCCGGGGTTCACGGTCAATACGAATCTGATTTGGTAGCCCCTTCCACGACAACCACATGTGAGATAGGTCGGTGGCGGTGTATCCGTTCAGCGCCTTGGTAAACTCTCTCCCCAGAATGATTCCATAGGCATCAGGTATGTCTGCCACTTGGATATCCACAACTTGCTGTATCCGGGGGTCTGCAGCAATTTGCATGGGAATGCGGTTTATCTCACCCACAATGGTGATCTCTGTTTTGTCAGCTGGGTGACTTTTCTCTTTGAGGGTGTGGGAGTGATGCCAAGAGCTTTGCACATGGCCAAGGGCATAACGTTGGTAGATGCGCCTGAATCGAGTAGGCAGTTGTGCAAGTTCTTCCCAAAGACCCTGATAGAAGTTAGGAACGGGGGAGTTTCCGGTCTCCCTTGGAGGATACCAACGGGTGTGTCCATTTGAGCTATTTGGCCTTTGTTCCTATCGCTACTGGTATCCTTGGTTTGCTTAAATTGCTGGTCCTTGGGAGGCTGCCTACTAGCCCTTTCTGGCTCCTTTTCGATGTATCTATTCGCTGATTGATTCGTAGGCGCATTATTCCTTCTTCCAGCATTTTCCTGTATTTCCTGTTCTTTCCTGGGCTCTTCAAAGGTTACCCTTTTGGCTGGAATTTCCTGAGCGGTGTTAGAGGACGGAGTCCCATTCAGGACCCTGAAGAAGGCATGCCTCACGGCAGGAACCTTGAGCAATTCAAAGGCTGACAAATTGATTTTGACCTTCTTGAATTCTTCCGCCACATATTCACCCATTTGTTCGATTTCAGAGCTAAAGGCCTGGCCTATGGGAGAGCTAGGGGTTTGAATCTTTGTTTGCCCAGGCGGATTTTGGGGTTGGCTCTGGGGCTGACCTTGCGGTTGGTTTTGGGATTGGTTCCTGTTGAGATATTGGGCAGGTATGTGGGGTAACCCCGGGTTATTGCTAGCATGAGGATCAGGCGGGGTGGCGAAGTTGTTCGGCGGGGTAGAAGTGGTGAAGGGTCCACCGGCTTGCCTATTCCTAAGGAAATAGGGACTGGACCGTTGATGGAACATGTGGACCTCATCCACAAATGGCTCTTCTTCATCCATCGGACCGTTATCTACCGAATCAAAAAGCTGAGCTAAGGCCGATTTATTACTTACCTCTTGCGCTTTCTCATCCTCGACGGGGGTGGGCTCGGCTTCGGGTTCCTTGCGGTCCCCTCGCGGAAACGGCGCCAGATTGACCACCAGGCATGAGGAATCATAGGGCTCCGATGGGACAATGTCCCTGCAGCTGGCGTTGTCGACGGCATTCTGCACCTCAACCTGGAAGATTTTAGCAGCTGTTTGAAACTCAGGACAGTCCAGCTCAGAGTGCCTGCTGGTTTTGTGAAGTCGGCACCATCCAGACAAAGCTACCTCGGCCAGATACACACCACTAGATGTTCGGTCATTGCCCGCTGGTTGATCAAATGGCGTGGGGACACCACCGTTGTTGGGCCTGGTGTTCCATGTGCGGTTCTGCCTCTGAGAAGGTCTTCTTTCAGCATTTTGATTGGAGTTTTGCCCCCTCTCATAATTCTGCCCCGAGGAAGTGCCTGCTTCCCGGTTGTCTCTATTGTCTTGAGACTCCCGACTGTCCCTATTGAGGTTGGCCTGAAAGTTACGTTGGGAGGCCTGCAGCTGATTATTCTGGTTCTTCAAATGCGTCATCTCTGTGGACATCTTCTTGATCATCTCGGTTAGCTCCTCTAGCTTGTCCTTCTCGGTCGCACCTCCAGGGGACGGAGCTGGATTTTGGAGAAAAGAAGGCGTGGTCGCCGGCTGATTTTGGTAAGCTGGAGGAAAGTCCGGTCCCGACAAGTATAACGGTGCCTGGGGCTGTTGGGAGAATGCCTGCTGTTGCGGG
>VDFB02034028.1:0-70694 GCA_007258455.2 Sequoia sempervirens | reverse complement strand
AACAAGGGAAGATGGAAATAGCAAAACTTATCTCTTTGCGTTAGGTGCTGGATTTTAACTCTTTTATCCTTCTTCCTCCAACAAGCCATCTCAATCTCTCTCTCTCTCGTCAACATGACTCCTCCCCTCTTCTCATTCTTTCTACCATCTTAACTAAATTTCTCCAAAGGGAGGAGTGGGTAACACCCCACTCCTTCCTCTCTAGAGTATATAGGAGTTTCAACTTGCAAACTTTTGGTGGGGAGGTGTGAAGTGCACATACCTCCATTAATGAGTGTCTTTTCCTTATTAAAGAGGAACATGCACTTGGACAACCCTTCCATCCTTCCATCCTATCATCTCCTCAAATCTCGTCACTCCCCATTATGAAGACTTTTCAAGGGTCAAATCATGTCCTTGGGGCATTATTATATGCCTATTTGACCCCTACTACTATGATATAGACCCTAGGGGGTTTATTTTTGCATTTCAACTAAGGAAATTGACCAACAATCCTCTTTAAAGACCCATTTAAGGACCCATCCGAAATTCAAATTTGGATAATGATTTCTAACCTTATCCCCAACTTACATGTCAATGAAACATAAATAAATGTCCTCACAACCCCAAAATAAATTATCCCTTTAATATCAAACTTCACCATCTCAACATAATAACTTTATTTCTTCCTAAGTTCTAAAAGGAGGGTGTCAAATTCATAACTGCAGAAGATGTCTTTTTCATTTTCTCTCAATGGTTTACCATTCCCATGCTAACCCTGTTACCTCCCTGCACAATTCCAACACAATCATAAGTAACAATTTGATATCACATAAATCTACTAACTAAATATTTTATACTTTATCTCTAAAATAACCCATTTAAAATTTCAATTTGTTCTTCACAGTGTACGAGTGCATTCCACCTTCATTGTACCGACAATAAACAAAATGTCAAAATTAAATGCAAGAATATCACCAAATGATCACCTTATTTATCATCAATAATATATCTAATCATCAATTCAAGAAAAGAATATAACAAATTAGGGTTGTATTAAGTGCATACAAGGCGGGGTCTTACAACAATCTTCCAAATATTTTTAATGTGTGATTGCCAATAGGAGAGGATTATTTCAAATTTCACATATCTCTCCATTCTATGAAATTATCTTTTATGTTCTTCACTTGCTTCAAATGTTCACAACATATGGTTATGTTGGTTATCCTTTGGTTACTTTATGGATGTTTATTAGAAATTTTTATACCACACAATAAAGACTCACAACAAATTTGAGTATCTAATCTAGACTAGAAAGGCATAGTCAACATTAGAGCTAGGCTAGAGATGAAAGATTCAAATACAATAACATCTATAGATTATTCAACCTCAAGCTTTTAAAATAAGATATGCAGACTAACAATTGTCCCCTCAATGCAAGCAAAAATTTTCAACCCCCTCATGAAATTCAACTAATCTTCATTGACTCATGTTATTATGTTCAAATTGAGATGATTTGTGCTCAACCAGAGATTGAAAGCATATGTATATAAGACATTGCACTAATGCGTAAGCGTAGTGTTTGAAGTTTAAACTACAACTTTCAACTCAAGAATATTAAGAAAAATATGTTCTCAATTGGAATTATATGTGTTGCGTGCAAGTGCTAGTTTATTGAAAGCGAACTTTTGGGTTTCGACAAAACAAATAATTTTATTTTTTAAATTTGATTAAGGTAAAACAAATCATTTTTTCATCGCTTTCAAAAAATGGTAGTATGCAACGTTGATTGTAAAATAATAAATTATGTTTTTTCATATGTAAGGGAAGGCCTGGCTTAATCATCACACACTAATGCCTTAGGTGGTTGTGGGTCCCACTTTAACTCATCCAACATTAACCTTTGCAGTTAGCATTTGTTGTGCGCATACCTTGGTTGATTCTTTTTCTATTGCCATTTCCACTATTTACAAAAATGTTGTGCAGGTGAACTGGGAGCTTGGCAGCTTGTCAGGTACGCTGCTGGCATTATCTATTTTCAAAAAGCAGCTCAAGATTATAAGATCTTTATTAATATATAAAAAATAATATAATATTAAAGTGGAAAATAATATATACTACTATCAATACAAGTGTTAAGTTTAAATGTTGATCAGATTTAAAAATTATATAATTAAATAAATAATAATGTATTTATTGATTTGTCAATGTGAAGTAAATGAAATAATTATATTTGAAAAATATCAAGTAAAGATATTAAGTGAAGGTAAAAAATTAATTACGACTATAATTCACAATAAAATTAATAAAACATGTAAAAATAAAATAATTCTTTCTTATATAAATAAAAAAATAACAATGTAAATAAAATAACTAGTTATTGAATCTAGTACCTCTCCATCTATACTTTTCCTTGTAATGAATTTTGTTGGGGTGAAATTTGGTAATCTAGATATTTTCTATTGGCACAAGTTTGTCTTGTAAGCTATGGATCTAATTTGGTGAATTTCACTAATTTTGTTTTTGACTTGCTTCAAATCTTTACACCTAGCATTATTTATTTTTGAAAAACTTTTCAAAATTTTAAGGTATTAAAATAAAAATGACTATATAAAAAAAATATATATATTAAAGTGGAGAATAATATAATAGTAGTTCTTTTAATAATCAATCAAAGTGTTAAATTTAAATTTTCATCAATTCTTGAAAATTATAATTAAATAATAATGTATTTATTGATTTGTCAAATTAAAATAAATAAAATAATTAAATTTAACGAATGATTAAATAAGGATATTAAGTGAAGGTAAAAAATAATTATGGTACAATTCACATATATAGTTAAAAATATATAAAATTATAAAATAACTTCATTTTTTGTTTTTATTTTAAAATTGACTATTTTCTTAAATGATTGTAAAAATATTTAATCAAATAAAAAATAAAAAAGCTAAGTAGATATCAAATTTAAAAACTAGTCTATAATTCTTTAAATGTCAATATAGAAACATAAAAATTAAATATAATTATATTTGAAAAATTGTTAAACTCCTAGAAAGACATATAAATGTCGTTTATTATTTAGCAATCAAATAATCAACCAAACAAAAAAAGAAAAAGAAAAATAGACTATATGATTTTATGAAAAAAAAAAGAAAAAGAAAAAATATAACAATTGAAATTGTTAAAAAAATGATTTTTTTAATTTTTTTTAAAGTACTTGTATGTATACATACATACAACTACTTTAAGAATTTATAAAATTATATAATATTTTAAGTAAAAATTAAAAAAAATTAAACAAGAGATATATTGTGTTAAGCTACTTAAATGAGTTGCTAATTTAAATTGCATTTAGAATTGAAGCATGAATTGTGAAATGAAATAACAATAGATATATAATTATATATTGTAAGGTTAAATACTAATCTATTTAGCAAAAATAGAAAAGTGTAACCTAGCATAGGACACTTGAGAATTAGATAAGTTAAAAAAAATTATTATAGTTGTGTAAAGGACAAATAACATTTCCCTGAGATTCCTTAACAGAATGGCACAGAAGGAGTAGAGAAGTGTGAATTCGAAGGGCACAGATGGTGCGAAGAATGGCAAGGTGGCGAAGGGTGGCGAGAAGGTGCTAGGGAAGAAGGGTGTGGCCAGAGAAAGATGGGCAGACGAAGTGATTCGCGAGGTGCCTGTCAAGTTGCTATCTCCGATTAGCGGTCATGTTCCTCAATGGCTGTTTTCCAAGGGAGAATGGGTTGACCGCTGCCAGCCGCAATATCGACATCAACCTTCTGATCATCAGAAGGATCTTCGCTCCGGTCGCATTCGACACGACACGCCTTTAGATGCAACAAGGGAAATTTTGCGCGATGCCAGTGTTTGGAGTGATAGACCTCCATGGTGGCGGCCTTCCAGGAATCAGAGGGCTTCAACGATCAGAAATTCAGACAGATTTAGCAACCCCGACAGGTGGAATAATCAACGGAAGCTGAAATCCAATTCAGACCAAGGACTTAAACTTAGTGCGTTGGAGGAAAAGAACATTCCGTCGATCGATGTAGCGCAGGAAATAAAAAGTGATGCGGAAATTTTGAAGGATTTGGCTCTCATCTGCCGCTTCATTGGGGGCTCCCCCAATAGGGCTATGATCAAGAAATGGATTATGGAAAATTGGCAGACGAAGGTGCTCCTCAGATTCCTTCCAAAAAATGTTTTTGTAGTGGTTTTTGTAGATGAAGAGACTAAAATTAGAATCATGGAGGGTGGTGTGTGGCAAATGGGTAATCTTCCACTTTACATGCAGCCCTGGACTCAAAATTTTGATTCAACCAGAATTTAGTCGTATGCTCAACCGATATGGATTCGCCTATATAACCTTCCGTTCAAATACTAGAATGGAGAATTTTTGGAAAAGATTCTAGACAATCGCTGGGGACTCTCCTTGATATAGACATGGAGATCATAGATGGTGACCTCTATAAATACGCCAGATTGAGGATTGCGGCAATCAACGCGTTTCCGAGGGCAATCAAGTTACTGGTGGAAGGAGAAAGATGGATTCAAGAAGTCGAGGTGGAAGAGGACAAGAGGTTTTGCCTCAATTGTGGCTCTCAGTTGCAGAATGAGGCAGAGTGAAGAAGTGCTCAAGGGAAGGAGGAGCATAGGAAAGTGGAGATGGAAAGGAGAAAGGTGGCCCCCGAATTGCAAATTGTTCCATTTGTGCCTAGACCGGTAGCCTCGAATTCAAAGGAGTCAATGGAAAGAGCACCAGAGGGGCCACAAGCAGATCCAGACGAAACCAGGGTGGCCTCGATGGTCATGCCCACAAAATATGTTTCCAAATTGATCTATCTGGAGGATTCCATGATGGTTGAGCTAGCCCCCTTAACGGATTCAGATTTGGAATTGTAACCTGGGGATGAGCTTGACATTTTGGAAGAAAGATGCATCACCCAAACTGCGGCTTTGCATTTGGGTATGGGTAAACTTGGTAATCAGGGTAAGTCCAGAGGGCGGAAATCCCTCAAGAAGTTGAGAGAGGAGGAGGCTGCTGCAAGGAACTATCCCAACATCAAGAAATTTTTAAGTACCAAGGGAGGGGAGGCCTCCCTTGGGAAGCAATGAAGCTGTCAACTTGGAATGTCAAGGGCCTAAAGGCCCCTGATAAGAGATGCCCGGTTAGGTGTCACCTTCAGTCATGTGCTAGTGACATTATCCTTTTTCAAGAAACCAAGCTTTCACAAAGAGAGGCGTGCATGTTTTTTTGATACATCAGGACTTGGCATGGTCACTTTCAAGGTTCAATGGGTACAGTTTGGGGTATTGGGTTGATCTGGAAGGATTCTGAAGTTTCGGTAAAGGTGCAGTGTTCACATTTGAATTGGTTGGTGGTAGAAGTCTTCAGTATGAGTTTGAATTTCTCATTCTTTCTCCTCAACATCTATGGACCGATTGGAACAAAAGAGAAGGTCGCACTTTGGTCTAAGGTTTTGGACTTTATTAAGAGTCATGAGGGATTTTGCTTCATCATTAGAGGTGACTTCAATGCTTTGCTGGAATTGTCAGAAAAAAGTGGGGGTTTAAGGTATGAATCCCAATCTTTGTTTGACTTCAGATGGTTTGTGGCGAATTCTGGATTTGAGGATTGCCCAACCTTGAATGGAGTATTCACCTGGACCAACCGGCGCAAGGACTTCACGGCTATCTCTGAGAGACTGGACAGGTTCTTGATTTCTCCAGTGTGGCGTAACCATTGCTCCATCATTGAAGCTCACATCTTGCCAGTCTCCATATCAGATCACTTTCCTGTGGAGCTCTATCTTAGTGGAGGTATGAATCCAGCGAAGTCACCTTTTAGGTTTATGAACATGTGGTGGCGTGATATCGGGCTCCTGAGCTTATGAGAAGGATGGTGGAAGGAGTATCGGGTGGGGGGATATTTCAGCTTTAAATTTGCAAAAAGGCTCCAATACTTGAAACAAAAAACTTAAAGTTTGGAACAAGGAAAAAATCATGAATATCTTCTCAGAGAAGGCTAGGGTTGAGTATGAATTGCAGGTTCTCAATGAGAAGGTGATTAGGGATGGTATGTGAAATGAAGAATTCCAAAGAGAAAAGGAATTAAAATTGGAACTCTCAGAACTTCTAAAGAGAGAGGAATTATACTGGAGAGACAAATCAAGAGAAGTCTGGCTCAGGGAAGGCGATTCTAATTCCAAATTTTTCCATGCTTCAGTGCTTGCTCGAAGGGTGGCGAATAAAATTGAATCGATTCAGTCCCAAGATGGCATTGTGAAGCATGGAAGCTTGGAAGTTGGCCTCAAGGTGATAGCCTTTCTAAAAAATATCTTAGGCGAATCTGCGAGCGGATGCGGTGAGGGAGGCATATTAGATGCTATTGTTAGAAAGGTGGGAAGCGAAGATAATGCTATGCTCAGTGAACCCGTCTCGATGGAGGAAGTAAAGACTGTCCTTTTTTAGCTGCACCCCGACAAGGCCCCGGGGCCGGACGGATTCCCAACAAGATTTTTTCAAACCTGTTGGGACTTTCTTGGGAGAGATCTTTGGTTAGTGGTGGAGTACTTCAGAAAGACAAAGAGATTCATCAAGGACCTCAACAATTTTGTTATAGCGTTGATTCCCAAGAAGGCGGAATGCAAGTCTTTCGGTGACTATAGGCCTATCTCCCTTTGCAACACGGTGTACAAAGTTATTACAAAGGTATTAGAAAATAGACTCAAGAAGATCCTTGCCAAAATTATCTCACTTGAACAAAATGGTTTTATTCTTGGGAGAGAGATCTTAGACAACATAGTGCTCATTAACGAGGTGGTTCATTCATTAAAGACAAATCATTCGGCTGGTATGATTATTGAGTTGGATGTTAGCAAGGCTTATGATAAAGTCTCATGGGACTTTCTGCTCAAAGTCATGAATCGCTTGGGCTTCTGCGAGCATTGGTGCTCAATAATTAAACAGTGCTTATCCACAGTGAGGTTCTTTATCCTTATCAACAGATATCTCAACACTTTTTTTGAAGCCACCAATGGTCTACAACAAGGGGATCCTTTGTCACCATCGTTGTTTGTTATCTTGGCGGAGGCCTTGAGCTGTGCAATCAAACGACAAAGACAACAGGCTGAATGGATTGGTATTTCTGTGGCTCCGATGTGGAACCAATAACCCATTCCTAGTTTGCAGACGATACCTCTTTGTTTGGAGAAGCAAGCATTAGGGAGGCTAGTTGCATCAAGATGACTCTTGCAGAGGATGAACAGTAGTCGGGTCAAAAAATGAATAAGGAGAAATCCAGAATATACTTTTTCAACACTAAGGAGGCTGTTTAGAGAGCCATTTATGCTCTTTTAGGTTACCAAATAGACAAGCTTCCAACCATATTTCTTGGGGTTTAGATTTTTGAGGGTGCCTGTAGATCCAAGCACTGGGAGGAGGTGTTGAACAAGTGCAGAAATAAAGCTCTATCCTGGAAAAATAATTGGTTGACTCTAGGCGGCAGGATCACTATGTCCAAGGCCATTCTTTCTGCCATACCAATTTTCACGATGGCGTGCTATGAAGCTCCAAGGAAGATTGAAGATGGACTAGAGAATATTTTAAATTGATTCTTATGGGAAGGATCTAAGGAGGAAAGGAAAATACCATTGATTGGATGGGAAACCGCTTGTAAGCCCAAATACGAGGGTGGTGTGGGTTTAAGGAGAGTCGGGTTGCAAAACTCTGCGCTGGGGGCTAAGTTGATTTGGAAAGTGTATAGACACCCAGAGAGGCTGTGGTGTCGTATTGTTCAGAATAAATATTTAGATAGCGGTTCCCCATCTAGGATTCTAACGATAGAAAATATTCAAGGTGGATCGGCTATCTGGAGATTCATGAGAAAATGTCGTCCTCTAATCACAAGTCACATCACATGGAAAATTAGTATTGGTCAAAAGGCTAGGTTCTGGTCCGATTCTTGGAATGGCTTTAGGAGTTTAGTAGAGCAATTCGATCTTGGCCAGGAAATCGGTCGGCTAGAAGATGAATGTGGGAAAGAAGTTGCCAAGTATATATGCTTGGAAGAAAATGGTGGAGGGGGGAGAGCGAAGTGGAAGAATTTGGAGCATGTGCACCTTGATCAGGAGTTAGTGAAGGCAATATTGGAGGAGTTAAGCAATCGAGTGGTGTGTTTGTCTAAAGAGGATGACACCATTATTTGGTGCGGGGAAAAATCTGAGGAATACTCAGCCAAACTCAGATACCAAATTCAAGTGGAGATCAACGCAAGGGTAGATTGGATGGCGAAGCTGTGTTGGAACCAAGTAGTGCTTCCCAAGGCTGGGGCATTTCTTTGGGTGGCTATTCATCAGCGTTGCCTCACGATGGAAAGATTGAAAAGGCTAGGGATGGCTGGCCCTTCTCGTTGTGTAATGTGTGAACATGCCGAGGAGAGGATGGATCACCTGTTCCTATCCTGCCCAATTACTGAGGTTTGTTGGGATTGGCTCCAAATGTCATTCCAAGTTCATGGTCCATGACAGGAGAAACTATGGGAATTCTTGAATGCTTGGTAGTTAGGAAACAAAAATGGGTATTGGCAGGGGTTGTGGATTTTGGCGCCTTCGCTGGTGGTTTGACACCTATGGAAAGAAAGGAATAGGAGGATTTTCAAAGGTGAGGCACTTGACAACAATAGTCTAATAGAACATATAAAGGAGGCAATCATTGAAGTGGTCAACAATAGGATTAAGCTTAGCTAAAAATTGAGATTCACTAAATGGGATGAATTGATCCAAAAAGAGTGGAGAAAGTTGAAACGGCCAAAGGAGGGTCCGCCCGTGAATTGTAAGGTAGATAGAAAGGCAGTTCTGTGGAAGGGCTCGAAGGAACTTTCGTGGAAGTTGAATTTCGACAGGGTGAGCAAGGGAAATATTGGCATTGCTGGGGCTGGTTGCCTTATCAAAGATCAAGCAGGTTAGTGCGTTTGGGCTACCTCTAAAAATTTAGGCATTTGCACTAACAATATTGCGGAGTTGGAGGCATTGACGATGGGCCTTCATATTTGTATCAGCAAAGGGATCAAATCGGTGGAGATTGAAGGTGACTCCTTGGTTTGCATTCAAGCAATAATTAATGGCTAGTCCCCAAGTTGGCAAATTGATTGTTGGGTTGCTCAGATTAAAGAATTACTTGACAAATTAGGCAATTATAGGATTGGACATGCGTACAGAGAAGCTAATAAGGTTGTCGATTGCTTGGCAAATGCGGGCATTTGGCAGAAGGATAGGTAGATCATCGACTCTAAGTTAGAAAGGTGGGAAGGTCTTATGGAAATAGTGGTTCAAGACAAAGAAAAAATGAAATAATTTTCCTAAGGTGGATGTGTGGTTGTTTTATGTCTTTGGGGGGAATTATGGGGTAGGCTTTGTTTTGTTTGGCATTTTGGTGCATCCCCTGCCTGCGTGTCTAGTGCCTTTTAGTTTTTTTCCGACAAGGTTTGTAGGAGGCATTTGGTTTTGAGCTCTCTGAAGTGTTGAGGATGCTCCTTTTTGGTTGGAGTTGTTCTTGTAGTGAAGAGTTGTTGGTTTCTCTCTGTTAGTGGTTGGCTAGGGTCTTGGAGTTTCCCGATTCTATTTCTATCTTTTTGTACTTGGGAGCTATCCCTTGATTTCAGTAAGTCAAACAAAATTAGTCAATTTCACCAAATTAGATCCATAGCTCACAAGAAAAGCTTGTGCCAATAGAAAAGATCTAGATTACCAAATTTCACCCCAAGAAAATTTATTAGTTATTTTGATTTCAAGGAAAAGTATAGATGGAGAGGAACTAGATTCAATAACTAGACACATCCAATTCAACACCATAAATGAATTATCCTTTATCTTTTTTCTATAGTAAAGTGTCCTATCCCTCACATTTACTTTCTTAGATTTATCATTTAATATTTTTTAAAAAATTAATCAATCTAAGTTGATTCATGCCTAGTTGCATTTAATATTTTAAAAAAATTTAATCAATCTAAGTTGATTCATGCCTAGTTGTATGCATTTCCTTTGACTATCTTATAAGATGAATCCTATGGAAATGTTATTTTCATTTACAATAAGGTAAATAAAAAAAACATCTAAGAGATGCTTCTATGAGGTAACCTTATGATACACCAATTCATTATCTTTTTAATAATAATGTAAAAAAATACCCATACCCTTTTACCTTTTATAAAGGTATTTATTGTTGGTAATTAATATTTAAATACACTTTACATATGTTTACTTAGGTAATTATTTAATTCCTAGGTTAATTAGTTGTCATCCTTATCTTGTTGAGCTATCTTGTTGCTCAAGATAAGATTAGGGTTATGCATATCTTGCTTTTATAAAGAAAATCATTATCTTGTAATTATGAATTCTCGAATATATCAAATTGCATGTTTTTATGCAAATCTCTGCTTTTTCGTTTTTCTCTTCTATGGAAGGTATTTTCTAGTTTGCAATCTGATCTTGGTTTCTAACATGGTATCAGAGTCTCAATTTGTAGCCCCTTCTTAGATTTTTTGAGAAAATAATTACAGAGTTCGTTCGGGATTCCTTGAGGGTATCATGCCTTGAGTTCATTTATGAGGCATTTTGGATCATATTGGGCTTCACCATTGGATTCAGAGCATTGGAAAAAGTCAGGATTGACTTTTATTTTGTAGATTTTGGCCATCATTTTCCAGATGCGAAGGGTTTAAGCCGAGATTTTTGCAACTCTGGAGGCTAGCTAAATTTTTCCATATTAGTTTGAGCTCAAATGGAAGTCACCATCAGCGTTTACAACCTTCAAAAACCCTAAAACACTGTCGTTTCCATCAATTTCTGAGCAAATTGAGTGCAGGAAGGCAAAAAAAATTGCAGAGGCTATAAGGCCTCCCTATGCATTTAGATGCACCATTTTTGAAAATAAAAATAAAAAATAAAAAAAGAATTTTTGAGAAAAATTGTGCCTCTATAGACTAAATTGCATCAGCGGCAGGCGTGGCTGATCCCTCCCGCGCCTTGGGTGGCTCTCCCTCAACAGGCGTCCGTCAACAATCGGGCCCCCATTGCCAAGCCGAGGTCCTATGGAGAACCGGGGCTGGCGGCCCGTGACTTCCGAGCATGGCGCCCGATCATATGGTGGCGGGGGCTGCAGCCCAACCCCAAATCCCCGGCCCACAGTGGCGCGCGGACTGGGGGCCTAATTTACCTAGCCCTTGGGCTGCTTGCAGCCCTTATTGGGCATTCTGGAGCACTTTTCACTAAATCGGGCGTATTTTTTGCATACGATCTCTATTTTTCGCAAACAAGATACCGTTGTAAAGTTGATTTCGATGCCGATCTAGTTGTGCAAGTATTTTTACCATATTTTGCTCTAGATTTATTTTGTAGGCCTTTGAACTCAAATGTTGTTGTTTTCACTCCAGAGGGCATATCTTTTGACTCGGTGATCCATTTTTTCATCATTCTTTACCGGCGTTGGAAAGAAGTTGATTTGATCCTCTACGAATCTAAGGTCTATTTTTTTTAATGAATATTTGATTCTCTCCTTTTACAATCATTGGGTTGTGTAATAAATGGTGAGATAAGTTCCATCGAGAGTTTCTTGCATGGCAATTTGATTAGAGTGTGCATGCACTTTGATCCTCCATATCCATTTTGATTTGATGATAGCTTGGATGGCGATCGGTGGTTTCTGTTGATGGTGTTTTATGCACTTATCAACCTGAGGCGATCTTGTGGAGTGCACTACCTCTCTTGAAAGACAATCTTCCACAATCGGATTGCAGAACACTATCCCAAGGTCTCTCGGATGTCAGGTCATGACAGTGCTTAGATACCTCAGTAGTTGATGTGATTTGCTGGAATCACAAAGCAGCCTTACGGGAATACAAAGTGTGGATGTGAAACACGAAGTAGGATCTTCAAAAGGGGAGTTCTTAGCATGAAAGCATTCAGGTGTTGACTGCAGGTTCAAACAGCAATCTTGAACTCCATCTAGTTGTTGGGTTCAGCTTTATAAGGTATAATGAACCTTGGTGTTGTTCAATTCCTAAAGAAAGTGAAAAAGAGCGAAGGAGAAAGAAAGTTCCTAAGCCTAAAGCTTGCTGCGAACAGTGATAATGGAGTCCCTGCAATGGACAATTCCTTCAAACAATCTCCCACTTAACCAGGAATTTCACAATATCATGGGAGTTGTGCAATCTTCTAAGGGCTGCAGATTTGTATCCTTCATTCACCACATACATGTATGAATTAAAGATAAGTGTTTGAGGCAGCTTAAATCAGGTCCAGGCTAACTTTGCAAATCTGTCTACCTTCAGCAAACAGCAAAAAGTATGGACTAAGGAGTTATCAACAAAGCAGGAATTTTCATGAACAGCCAACAGCATTCCTAAGATTATCAAAGTAACATGAACAGCTAACTAAACAGCAAATAGATCCTAGTTAAACATATAAGGTTGGAGAAATGAATCAATTAACATGAGATAAAACAAGGAAATGCATCAAGTCAATGCTATTTCTCATATATTTCAGCAACATGTCTTTACAATAACTCAACTCTCACTTTGCAAATGAGGGGAGTCCTCTATTTATAGTGTTTCAAAAGTTAAATGAATGGCCAAGATTCATTACAATTGTGTGGCCAAGATTCATTACAAAATAGGGTTTCACCTACCCCCAAATAGATTTACAATTTTAAAACATATTCTGTCTTTTCCCTATTTTGTCATCTAGTGGATGACACTATTTGCATTTTCGTCCTGTAGCTGATTGCTGTTCTTTTGGCTATAGCTACCTTTCTGGGAGGTCCTTTTCTTTGGCTGGGCTGTCTGGTTGCTCCTCGGAGGCTGCGTGATCAATCTGCTTGAGGATGACAGCCTGGAGCTTGTCTATTTCGAGGATTTCACACTTCAACGTCTGGTAGCTCCATTCTTTGGCATTCTCTTCCAGCCGCTTCCAGTCTTCATCATATTTTGAGCTCTGATCTCTGAAAATCTCTGATCTATCGAGGGCACGGGCAGCGAAACTTAGGAAGTCCGTCGTGATATCTCTGGCTGCCCCGTCCTTCATCTTCTCCTCAAAATAGGGCCTAACCTTTTCCGCATCTAACTGCACCGTGGGCATATCATGGCCCGTTATCAATTTCAGGTATTCAGTGCATTCTGCTCGAATTTCCTTGATCCACGCAATATCCGGATCAACCTTGCTCTGGATCTGCTCCATTCTCTCTTTACAGTGGATGAGGTCCCAGTGCCATATGTCTACCAGCCAGTGATCTTCCTTCTTCAATTCTAGCTTCTCTTCCCACGAGCCTTCTGGCATTTGGAGTATGGCCTCAACTTTCGGGAAGGCAGAGTCGTAGATCGCGGGGAAGTTGGTGCAGAGCTTCCTTGTGCCTTCCAAGGACCGAACCAGATCCAGGAACTTGTTGGCTATCTGCACGGCCAAGCCAATCCCTATGTTCCCGACCTTCACAACCTGCTGGAACCAGTCCTCCGTGGTCTTTTCCAGGTTCTTCCTCCTTTCCAGCTTATCTATTTGTTCCTTGGAGAGTAGCTGTGGCCCGGCCGTAGAGGTAGTGGGGAGGTCGTCGATTGAAGACCATTGTTGGATGTAGTCAGTTAGGGCAGCAACCTGCGCCTTTAGTTCATCCTTGGTGATCTTATCTTGCTTAATCAGTTGCACTACCGTAGCCACTGACTCCTCCAGATGTCCCACCTTCTGTTCCCTGGTGGCCGTCCTTAGGTCGATGGTGGCAATATTGTAGCTTACTCCGGCCCGGCCAATAGTTGGCGTTGCCACTTGTGCTGCTCGGGAGCCAGAAGCGTCTATGGTTACCCTGGAACGGACCTTAGGCTTCTTCTCCTTCTTTGGTGTGGCTAGAGATCGAGCCAAGATGGCCTCCAATCTTGACCTCGGGTCGCTTAGAACAGGAGTAGTCTTTTCGAGTTGTTTTTCCAGCCAGTCGGGCATGGCAGCCTTGTCCTTGGGCGTCTCGTGACTGCCCTCACCCTTCTCTGTCAGAGGCAAGACCTCGGCCCCCTTTTCCAGCTCTTCTTTTTCTTTGGCAGCGTCCCCTTCCTCATCGAAGTCCGGATAGAATACGAGGCTTTTGACGGGTGCCCTCATGGTCAATAGCTGAGTGGGATCTTCCTCTCCCGCCACCCCTTCTCCCTTTTCTTCGACAGCCTCGGCTCCGGGGCTCTTCGCAACATGGACCTCGGCCTTAGTGATGGCATGTTTGGGCTGCTCCTCCGGTGGCTGCCCCTCTTCACCCGACTGCTGAGCCGACTCTTCCTCGATGTCCTCATCAAAAGTTTGGACAATCTCCTTGTCGCCCGAACCATCCCCTTGATCTCTGCCCTCGGAGGAGCCCGTCTCTTCTTCTTCGTAAGCAACCTTGTCAATGGTTCTATGCTCGTATTCGGGTTGCTCGTAATAGTCATCGGCCTCCTCCTCCATAGACTTTGAAGCCTCTCGCTCTTGCTCCTCCAACTCTTTTGAAATCTGCATGGTGGCCTCCATGGCCGGGGGCCCTGTTGGCGGTTGCGAAGGCTGAGACGTTGCAAGTGCTTGGGCCAAGGCTGCTTGGAGAGCAGGATCTATTAAAAGTTGCGAGAGCTCGGGGGAAGACTTTGCAGGTGCCGTGTAATGGCCTCGGGCACACTAGAAAGGGGAACAGGCGATGGTATTGTTGCCAGAGGCAGGGAAGTGATAGGTGACATGGCAGCAGCAGAGGAAGGGGAAGTGGTCATGCTGGAGGAGGAATCAATGTTGATTACGGATTCGGCTGGAGGTGAAGAGGCGAGGTGAACGGAAATGTCCACCGCTTGTGGAGATGAGGCAATGGCGGCCTGAGAAGTGGGCAGCGCACCAGCCGGGGGAGGAAGGAGCAAAGGAGGCTGCGTCCCCGTCGTGACTACCATCCTTTTGAGTTTCTTGGGAGATGAGCCTCCCGTATCCTTTGTTGCCAGCTCCTTTGGGTCCGCAGACTGAGCCGTTTCTGCTCCCTTTCTCTTCTGGGACCTGCTGATGGGGGGAGACTTGGAAGTCTCACCAGCTGATGGAGAGGTAGCCACCTCTTTCGTGGCGCTTGGTTCGCTCTTGGTTGCTTCATATGTCAAAACCACCCCGTTTTGCTTCAGCAGTGTCACCTTTCCATCGACCCATTCCCTCGTGCGAGCAATGATAGGTTGGGTGATTGTATCCAGGTCATCGACCTCTTGCTCGTCCCAGTCGATGGAGGGGATCGCCAGGTTGTCAACCGCAGGGTACCTCGGGTGCACCAAGGTGGATTCATCCTCCTTGAGTTGGTCTGGCACCGGAAATAGTTGTACCTTCCTCAGAAACTGCATGGTCATCCGCATATAATGTCTCTGGCGGACCTCCTTATCATCTTTGCAATCTGCCCAGAAATCTTCTACATGATGCTTGTGGGCGTATGCCGGCCCCAGCGCCTTCCTGACATGACCGTGTGGGTCCATTCGAGGGCGTGGTGTGTACCACTCAAAGTTATACTCTTTGAGCTCCTTTTCTGAGTTGTCGGCGCATTGAGAGGTTTGCAGCCGATACTGGCCCTGGCCGAGGATAATGGGATAAGGGATCCCTACTACGTGCTTCTGGCTGCAGACCGCCTGAATATGTTGGAGCTGCCGGGAAAGCTCCAAGAGGATGATTCGGTCATTTGGGTACCTCGGCAGTTTGTTTGGTCGTTCTGTGAACCCTTGGGCGCGGATGTATGTGAATTTTGGGAACTGAATAAACAGGAAGGCATACTCCTTCAGGAGGGCCCTGGCGCTGTGAGATACCCTTCTTTCGAAGTCCCCAGCTATCAATTTGATTATATGGCCTGTGAAGGCATCATTGACACGGCTATACTCCTTCTTAAAGTAGCGGTACTGGAGCTGGGGGTACCGATCATAAGGCTTAAGCCCTCGTTTGTGCTCCCCATCTGGCACCCTGAGGAGTCCGCTGTATTGTTTCTGACCTGCCAAGGATTACAATAGGTATGAGGTCATATAGAATTTGTTGCTCTTCTTGACATTCATAAACTGCTCGTGGAAGCAGTTGCTGATGAGGCTTCCCCAATCAAACGAAATCTTGGTTTTAACGTCCTCATTCCCTCAGACGATCTGTTCAATATAATAAGCCATCCACTCCTGGAAGTAGGCGGCTGCTGGGAGGCCCATGAATCGGCTTAGCATAGTCACCAAGTCGTGATAGTCTTCCTGAAAGTCGCTGCGGAACAGCTCTTGGGGAAATTTTGCAGCGCTGCCTCGTTTCTCCTTCAACCAGTAGACATTAGTTGACTTCTTGATGTTCAAGGGATTGGCATCCCATGCCGCCTGACACTGCTCCAAAGTGGGGATTTGCATATGTGGGAATGTCAGAATGTGGAATGTTGTTCTAATTCCTTTTGGAGACATGTCGGCAAGGATATTCCCCTCCTTGTCTACGATGGTTCTGGTATCTGTTTGGTAGGCTTCTCGGCAAGCCATTACCAACTCTGGTGCTATTAGAGACGGAGGAAAGCCAGCAGCCTTAGCGATTCCGCTTTGGCGTATCAATCGTGCATTCTTAGTCTTAGGGTCGATCTTGACCCTCTGGGTGAACTCATCTATGTCCACCTGGCCTATGTTGGTGTCCGAGATCTCTTTCCAGTCAGTCGAGACTTTAGACTAGAGCGGTTCACCTTGGAATTGAAATTTCATCTGGTCTTTGTCTTCTTTCCCACGAATGGCTCTTCCAGGTTTCTTACCCTTGTCCTTTTCTGCAGGGGCCCCTGAAGTTCCTGCGGCCGATTCCATATATCCTGCAGGCAAAGGGCGAAGTCAGCACCACAAAACACCAAAAATATGTTAATGTTAGTCCGTATCGAGCATATCATCTAAACAATCATTTAAATACATCATAAATTTAACCTTTAGGTGATATCGATTTCATATCAGAGCATTTGACCAATCCGGGCCCGGAGGGCCGGACTTCCCTGGCAGGAATGCTGTTAGGAAGGGAAAACATGAGCGAAAGCTCCCGGAGACATCCGTTGGCCAGATTTTAATGTTCTAAGAGACCCATGATGAAGAATGGCCTGATTTAGGACGTGGGTCGAAGTTAGATTTCCAATTTGGATTGATCTGGATCGATTTGAGGAGCTCCGGAGGTTTCGGAAGCGGTAGGCGGTAGCGAAACCACCGAGACGAAGTCTGGAGAATCCGGCCGGGCAGGAGAGAAAGACGGCCCGTAGCTTAGGTTTACTTCGAGCGGCGGTAGCGGACTCACAGAACGGGCAGCCGACAATAGCCATTATGATGCTTACGGTAGTGATAGCGGCGAAAGGGCAACGGGCGAAGTCAGCTGACGGGGCCGGTCGTAGCGAGGATTTCGCGATTGTCCGGTAAGCAGCGTCGAGCCGGAACTTCGGAAGCCCGGAAGGATCGAGGAAAGCGCCAGCGATCAAATAAAACGAAGGCGGCGGTAAATCCATCAGGCGAAGAGTCGAAGCGAGTTACTTCGAACAACGGCAGGCGATCCGCGAAGATTCGAGGATAACTTCAGTTGGCCAGGGCCGTCCGAGGAGCGAGAGAAAAAAGGCAGAAAAACCTTTATTTTAAGCGGCGAAGTTAGAGGCGGCGAGGACAAGGAAACAGGAGGCGGGCGGAAAGTCCGGAACCTCGGTGGATAGGTTAATTTAGAATCCGGACCGAACTGGTCTGAGCCCGATGGCGTCATGCAATGCGAAAGAAACACCCGCTATTTCTGGAGCAAATTAGGAGGCAAAAAATGATGATTTCGACGGGCCGCGGAAAATTCAAGGACATGGGTTTGGGGCGCAACAAAGAGAGTGTCTGTTTTATGCCATTTAATTTGTTGTTCAATTCATTTAAACCCTCAAAATGCTCAAAAATAACGGAGAGCGAACGAGGATGGCCTACCTCCAACTCGCTAAGCGGGACGATGGTCGGATGCACTGGCAGAGTTGACGGAACGACGCTGGGGTCGACGATTGCGATGGTGAAGTTTGCAGTGGGCTCCAATTCGGTCACTGCTCCAATTCGTTGAATTCGCAAAGTTAACAATGAAGTCGGGGACCATGGTTTATATACCCAACCGCTCATTAATGCCGCATTTAATGCATCGTACGTCCGCACCAAAATATTTTGAGATTCAAATTCGAGTCGGCAGCGGCAACAAGGACCTCGGGATCCCGCGGGCGAGAGGCTGCGCAACAACGGCCGCCGTATGAGTTTTGGTGACCTCGGACAGTGGCGGCGACGGAGCGGCCGGGTCCCGGATGGCGGGGTGTAGCGAAGAGTTCACCGCCGTGGCATTTTGCACTTTGTTTGAACGGCGGCGGCGACAGGGACCACGGGGCCCGGAGGGCGGGCGGCCAATGGGCAATGGCCGTCGTGGACGACAATCATGGGGCGGAAGCCCGGGCACAGACTTCCGCCTCCCGGGGCCCGGAGGGGCGGATGCCGGCCGGGAAATCCCCGAAAAAAGCAACGAACGGCAAACGGTCGGGCGGACTCCGGAGGGTGGAAGGATGCCCCGAAAATGCCACAGGGGCGGCAAAAGCAGGAGGGAAACCCGAAAGGGGAACCCCGGAGGCCCGGGCCCAAAGGCGCCCAGGGCCACCCAGAGCCCGAAAGGCCTTTAGGAACACACAAGCCCCTGGAGGGCAGGAAAGCAAAAGGGAAACCATGGCCGATGTTAGAATGAAACTTTTAGGGCAAGATTAGCCAGACGGGACGTCAAAAAAGAGGGGCACGCAAAATGAGGCAGCTCCAAAAGACCCGACACGCTCAACAGAAAAGAGGGTCCCCGTTCCGAACGGGGCGTGTGTGCTGAGGGCACAACAATACCTTATTCTGGGCATCTTCATTCTACCAAGTATTTCTTTGTTCTTTCATAGTTTGTTATTCTGATTTCAAGTTCATTTTCTAGGTCATTTAGCTAGATTTTCATTTTTTTTCATTTCCTTCTTTTCTAAGCATTTTCTTAGTGGTGAACCCCTCCTTTTAATAACACATAAGGAAACTCCCCTAGTATCCCTTCCATCAATTGAGTTTCTTGATTGAGGGATCTCTAGGGTTTCCTTTAATGAACTAAGAGTGAAATAGGTCCCTTAACTTTCCATCTCCCAAAAGGTGGAACCCTATTTCCTATAGTTCACAACTAAAAGAAGGTTGGAAGAGAACAAGATATTTTTTTCAGAGGTTTGGATATGTGCTACAATAGGAAGAATATTTATGATTTCTTTATTTGTTTGCAGAAATGATTTCTAAAGATGAATCCAGGTTGAATAAGATAGAATTGAGTGAAAGAAGAGAGACTAAGTGAAACCATTTTGTATTTAATTTTTGCTATCATATTTTAGTCTCATACCATATTTGTAATATTTTTCATCAGCCCATATGGTTATGAAACAATTTATTTGTAGAAATGCTTTCTTTTTATATAATTGAAGGAGATTTTGAATGAAAAAAGAAGAATACTTCTTGTAGACTTTTGTGTTGGTTCAAACCATTTCTAAGTTTGTTTTTCAGATTTCTATAAGTATGTGAATGAGGGTTGGTTTCTTACTTCATTAGTGGTATCAAATTAGGAGTTCTTGAGTGTGTAGGAAGAAGCATCGATGTGAGGTAGTTTGCACCAGGACTTGTGGTGGCATGTGTGTGTGATTTACATTTAGATAGATTGTTAGACATGAGGAAATCTATACTAGAGAGGATGGGATGGGTTATGAGGAGGCTCATAAAAAAAATTTCTAGGAACAATATTGGGAAGAAGTGAAAAATTGGAAGTACCGTGAAGAATTTGAAAAGCTCTAGGCTAAAGTAGATGTATTGGAAAAGATGAATAAGGAGGAAGTGTTAGAATCCAAGATCACCTGCATGCAAGATGGATACCTGTCACATGCAAAAGATATGAAGAACCAAAACAAATGTTCTCTGTAAAACCTCTCAGTAATAATGCATTAAGAGAATCTATGATTACAAAAGTGATCAATCCTTATGAAGGAGATCAAGAAACCCTAAAAGGGAAACCCTAAAATAAACCCTAGTGTGCACACTTAATAATTAATAATTAATTATTAATGTGCCTAAGTTTAGCTTAAGTAATAAAGAGGAATAAGTGACTTAATTAATTAATCAATATGATGTAATTAATTAAGCATAATAACTTATTACTCTAACACCCCCCCTTAAGATGAACTTAGGAAGAAGCTAAAACACTAGAATAAGATGAATGAAAGCAAAGATGGGTCCCGGAAAACAAGGCTTGATCAGGTACCCATTTACAAATGCAATAATGAGTAACAGAAGGAAAAACCCAGTGGGCCAAAACCCCCCTTACAATGAGATAACATGCTGCAAAGAAGCACTGGAAGAACTCTGTAGAGTAACACTGGAACTTGATATAGGCAACCAAAGAAATATTCTTCTGTATACTACTGAAACCGGATGAGTCACTAATTGACTCAAGGAATCATGATAAAGTAACAGAAAACCCGATGCCATGGAACACTCAAAAACTCCAAACTGGAACAACTCTGGAATCTATGAAGCAGCAAGCAATTATTGAATGATGTATTACTGAAAATGAAGTGCAAAGATGCAAGATGCACTCTCCCAACTGCCAAAACATCCAAGTAATCGCCAAACAACCCATTAGGCCAAATATGCACTAAGTGATAACCCTGGAATAGATACAAAAAAAGTGCATAGACAGCAACCTAGAGCTCCTCAATACCTTTTCGACGCTTCAAACGAGGTGAAAAATGAAGATCGTGGCAAAAAGTTATGAGCTCGAAAGCATAAAAGGTACATCTGACTTCAAATAGCAATAAATGTAGGAAAACAGTAAAATACTAAAAAATAAACAGCACTACTGGAAAGTGCTCGGAACCAGCTTTCCGGTGATATCTCATTTTCCCGATTTCGATACTGTATGCCCAAGTTATGGCCAAAAGAAAAAAATTGCTCTTTTAGGGAAAACTAGGGTTTGGAGGGCAAAGAGGGCTGGCCGTACGAATGATGTCATGCTGATGTCAGCAAAACACGAGCAAAAATTTGACGGCCATCTAGTCGTCGGCGCAAAAAATTGGCCTCCCTGCTAAAAGAAAAAAATTATGGCCCTTGGTCGTGCATGTGACCACGGGCTGGTGCAGTAGGGGTCTGGTCGGTGGCTAGGGAAGAGCCCCTAGTCCCCATATGACCACCGGCGGAGCTGAAGGGCTTGGCGGGGCTGACCTCGACGGAGGTTGGGTGGCGCGGACCAGTGGCTGGTGGAGCACGGTGGTGGTGCTGGCGGGAGAAGCGGGCGGCGGTGGCGGATGGGTGGCCGCCCAGTGGCCGCCGGGCGGCGGACCCTTTTACTCTATAAGCGCCCGCCCGAAACCCAAGAAAGTGCATTTTTTGAATTTTTTTTTGAATTTCTTGCCTCGATTTGTGTGCTGGGGAGGCCGTACAGCCCCCCGACAATTTTTTTTTGCCTTCTCAACCAACTTGCACCAAAATAGACAAATTTTATATGAAAATGGGGGTTTTTGGGCGTTGCGGACTCAATGGCGATGTCCGTTTTGTCCCAAAATGCACAGAAAATTAGGCTACCCCCAGATTCAATCAAAAAAATTATTTATCGAAACCCTTGCACTTGAAACTCACAGAAAGGCCATATCTTCAGATCACGAACAAGCAGCTGCAGGTCAAGGCTCTGATACCATGTTAGAATCCAAGATCACCTACATGCAAGATGGATACCTGTCACATGCAAAAGATATGAAGAACCAAAATAGATGTTCTCTGTAAAACCTCTCAGTAATAATTCATTAAGAGAATCTATGATTACAAAAGTGATCAATCCTTATGAAAGAGATCAAGAAACCCTAAAAGGGAAACCCTAAAATAAACCCTAGTGTGCACACTTAATAATTAATAATTAATTATTAATGTGCATAAGTTTAGCTTAAGTAATAAAGAGGAATAAGTGACTTAATTAATTAATCAATATGATGTAATTAATTAAGCATAATAACTTATTACTCTAAGAGGAAGTGGGAATACAGGAAGACAGATATGGGAAGAAGAATGTTCTCTTGAAAGAGACAATGAAGAGAAGATCAGAAAGAAAGAGTGTTGCAAACCTTTGGTAGGGGTTGAATGTAAGGATGAACTTGAGTGGGCAGCCCACAAAAATGGAGAAGATAATGAGGCATAGGTTTCAACAATAGCACGTGAATGGAGTACATTGTGTGAAGTGGATGAATAAGGTTTGCAATCACAAATTGTGAACATGGATGGTCTTAAATTTGACAAGAAGGTTGGTGTGGAAGAGGAATATTTTATGTCTAAAGAAGAGATGGAAAGAATCAACAAGTTTTTGGAAAGACAAATGATAGAAAAGCATGAAGCTTAGAGTTAACAAAACTTATTGTTAGAGGTGAGAAGATGGATGTTGAAATGAATAATGAGGGAAAAGTTGTTAGGATAGTGAACAAAAATGAGTTAAATTTTAATTTTGAATTTAGTTGTGATGATTCTATACCTTCTTTAGTGAAAGTAGAAGAGGATTTTGATCAAGAAGAGAGCATACATATGGAAATTTTTAATTTCCATGGCATAGTAATTGTAGATTTATCTAAGGATGTAGTAGATTTTGATTGTTGTTTGGATAGCACATATTTGCATGTAGAAGTTGTAGAGGAAGTTATAGGTAAAATTTGGTGGAGGCGGTTAGTCAGTGGTGGGTTAAATCTCACAAGAGCATCTAGGAGAGAGTGTATGATATTAAGAGGAGGAGGATGGTACATGGTGGATACAAGTCCACAAGAGGAGAGAATAATGGAGTGCAAAGTTGTCAGAGGAGGAGGTTACTTGTTCCAACTAAGTGTTGGAAGAGGAGAAAGAAGACTCAATTGTAAGTACCAAATTTAGTTATGGAGTTTGTTGAGGATCACTTGCAATCTAAAAGGGTGTTTCTACCACTTAACTTTGTTTTGTGAATCTATATTCACAAAAAATTTCCTACACCAAATTTTTCATGCAAGAACATCTAGAGGTACTAGCAATATTGCATCACCAAAAATATTGCTAATTTATTTTTTTTTATTTTCAATAAGGGCTAAGGTGTGTGGAAAATAAACATTTTAATTTCCAATAATGAGATTTTCCCCTTTGGCGATATGTAAATGCAATTTTTGGAGGAAATATGTTGAGGTAAATGTTTCTAAGGAATAATTGGGAAAATACTCCTTTTTGGTATCACATTCTTGGTGGGGACCACTTGGGGTGCATGTGCTTGCATGTTAAATTGTATGCCTTGCATGCAATTGCATGTTTGTGCCACGAGCTTTTCATGTCTGTATTTGGATCCGTCGGAGCCACCGAGAATCAAAGGTGTCATAAATGACCAAATTCGATTGGTCATGGTTTATGTTCACATGTGAAGGCCATGTGATCATTGAGTAATTTTATTATTTTTATGATTATTTCTCCAAATGGAGCATGGATTTTCCAAGGAGGTGTTTTTCTTGTGGTTTTGGAAAACCATAGTGGTTTTCTCATTCTAAAACTTCTATATTATGATGCCTTATCATTTGGGGAGATGGATTTGTGAGTTTTTGTAGGTGATATGGGGAGATCCAATTGGATTGAAGAGAGGATTTGAAGACTCCATTGTTACATATTTCTATTTGCATAGAAGCCCATATTTTAGGGAGCTAGTGAGCTCCACATTTTGGGAGATAGTGAGCAAGTGAAGTTTGTGTGAAGGGAGCTTCATAGCTTTAGCTAATAGAAGGTTGAAAGATACCATGAAGAAATTTTTGTTGGAGGTTTGGAAGTGTGCTACAATAGCAAGAATATTGATGATTTCATGGTTTGTTTGCAGCAGTGATTTCTAATGATGAATGCAAGTTTAAGAAGCTAGAATCGAGTGAAAGAAGAGAGATTGAGTGAAACCTTTTGTATTTGTTTTTTGCTGTCATATTTTAGTTTCATACCATATTTTTAATTTTTTTCATCAGCCCATATGGCTATGAAATAATGTATTTTCATAAATTCTTTCGTGTTACATAATTGAAGGAGATTTTGAATGAACAAAGAACACTTCTTGTAGATTTTTGTGTTATTTCAAACTATTTCTAAGTTGAATTTTTAGATTGTTGTGAGTATGTGAATGAGGGCTGGTTTCTTAATTTATCAATATTTATTATATATATAATAAGGATATTATATATATATAGCTAATTAGCAAAAAGAAAAGAAAATATGTTCTATATTATCTACATGATTATTATTAAAAAGAAAATTCAATGTAATTAAATGAGTTTTGTAGTAATCGAAAAAGTAGCCTTTTTCCCTTACTGGGTTTGATGATTGACATTAAAACTGAAGTAATGGTGTCTTGGAATAGTGTTGTAATGTGTTGTACACATTCACATCATTCTAGACCCTTTATTGGATTAAAATATGATTTAATTGATCTTTTACAAAGGTGTTGTGAAGTGTTGTAACACACTTTCACACTTTTCTAGGATTTGTTTACTTAATTAAGCTTAATGGCCCCCTTCTTAATAAAATGTATTTAAATGTGTACCTTATTTAGGTGTTGTAAAGTGTTGTAAAGCATTTTCACATTTATCTAAGGTGGCTTTAATTAATTGTGGGTAATTGGAGTTAATTAACCCCTTTAATTCAAATTCAAACCTTAATTATGACAACTCCAAAAGATCTATCCCGACACCCATAATTCAAATAACATAACATTTAATTGGGAAAAAATTAGGTCCTAGAAAATGGTGCCAAGACCCATTTTCCCTAAATGGTGAATGGGTCCTCCCTTAATAGGACCCCCCTTTTTGAGTTGATCTGAAATGGGTTTTTAATGTGATTTCCATCCCCTAGGGTTAGGTCTTAGAAAATTGAGCCAAGACCCATTCACTTTGTTGAATAGGACAACTGTGAGGGGGAGTGAATCAGTTGTCATAGATTTTATCCTTCAATTCAATTACCAGAACTAATGCTTAACACTGCTTAAATGATTAATTATCAAATTTCAATGTAGAAACTCAAATCCAACACATAAACACAATAACACTAGATTTACATGGAAAAACCAATGAGAGAAAAACCACGGTGAGGATTAACTCACACTATAGCTAATATCAAAACTGATTAGAAAAGACGCACTACTTGAAACAAGGATCGCTTCCTAAGATAAGGCTAACTACTTGAAACAAGGACTCACTATCTCAAACAACGACTCATTATCCAACAAGGCTACAGCCCAGAGGGCTCACCACCATAGAAATACAAATAAGACAAAGAATATTTGTTACACAAAGACTACAATCCTAATGCAACAAAGAATTCCACCCCAGTCACTTGATCAACTTGTATGAATGGTAGAGTTTTCCTTCTACTTAGTACATCTAGTAACTCAACATTAAGCTTCAAACTGATCTACCACACACATGTCACATACACTTTTTGAATAGCATCAAAGTCGCATATACTCTTTCACTTATCTTCCTTCTTTTCTTTTGTATGCTTTTCATTACTAGTTCATCCTGTATTTATACTATCTCCAACCTTGAAAAAGATTCAAAGTTAGCCATCCAATCTTTAAAGTCAAATTGGGTTAGCGCTAAAGCATCCTAGGGTGGAATTAGAATGAGGGCAACCCAAACACACACTTCACCAGGACCCAAAATAGATCCAACACAATTCATCAACTTCGAAGCTAGTGCTTAACACGTGGTTGGTCAAACCAATGTAAAACACATAGAACAATTAAGCTTGAAACTTCAAGAAACCAAAAATATGTTTAATGCAAGATTCAAAACATCTTAACTCTAGAACCACAAGTCAAAAGACTTCATCAAAGAGAAATCTGGACCAAATTTTTTTCTCCCGAACCTCAACTAGAACACAGAAAAACATAGTTCACAATTGGTAGACACAACTTGAACTTCACAACGAAACAACAGCCAAAATTTTTGATATAGAAACCTTCAAAAAGTATGATAAACATATTTGAACTACACGA
Source organism: Sequoia sempervirens (assembly GCA_007258455.2). Taxonomy (NCBI): domain Eukaryota; kingdom Viridiplantae; phylum Streptophyta; class Pinopsida; order Cupressales; family Cupressaceae; genus Sequoia; species Sequoia sempervirens. Next base: position 44,640 of record VDFB02034028.1, on the reverse strand, counting down.
ACATAGGGGAAAATTACAGATCATTATCTTGAGCAACAATTGAATACTTGTAAACTTTCTTTAAAACAATTTTATCAATATCCTCAACATATACAACCAACAACAACTAGTAGATAACTAGTTGACTAGTTGGAATCAATGACAACACCTTCATTCCTTTCTCCATTCTTGCAAAAATCTCCCCCTTTGTCATTAATGGCAACACATGATGTGAAAAACGATCAAAGAAACCATAGGTTAGTTCTAAATATACTTCTCAAGATTTTTCTTTTTGTTTCTCCCCCTTAGAAGATCATCTTCATTACCTACTTTCTCTCATTAGATTTTTCTCCTTTTCACATGCTTTCTCTCCCCCTTTAACATCAACGAAAAAGGAAAAAGATATCTTCATTGAATCTTCCTTTGACATGAAAATATAATACTCACAATGAAAACACTTGAAACTACTTGTTCCCCCTAAGAGGTAGCCACCAAAACATCAGTCCAAAATGATAGAACCATGAATCCACCAGACTGATGCATCTCCAAATGCATCTTAGTTTATGAAAGGATGGGAAATAACCCTTAACTTCTCCCAGAGATACTTAGAAATATCTTTAGGAAGATCCTTTGTAAATATATCAGCAATCTGATCCTTTTTCAGAATATACTCAAGCTTGAATTCATTCTACATGTCCTTCTCTCTCAAGAAATACTATCTTATAGATATATGCTTTGTCCTTGAGTGCATCACAGGATTCTTTGAAATGTCAATGGAACTAGTATTATCATAGAATATAGAAATGGGATCATCATATAGCACTATGATATCTTTCAATGTTTGTTTCATCCATAAAAAAATTGTACAACAAGATGCAACAACAATATACTTAGCTTTAGTAGTAGACAAAGAGACCGAATCTTGCTTCTTACTCAACCATGCCACCTGTTGGTTCTCCAAATCTCCAATCCACTTGAATCGTAAAGAGCTTCTAGGCCTAATGGTTATATTCAAGGAGAGATTTGGACAACGAATGGGAGATTGAGTTAAACCCTTTCTCCCCTGCACTTTGAGCTTTATGAGACCCGGGAGGGTAATCCCAATGGTGTGCTTTCAGATACTTGTGTTCCAAAGTATCTAGAACACTGTAAAGAAATGATTATCCTTTAAATTATTAATATACACAATACCCTAAAGACTTGGATAACCTTCATGGTAATGTCTGGTTTAAATATGAGAGATGTAAAGAATTAAATTCCACAAACACCCACAACAAGATAAATAAGTAAATTTGATTTAAAAATGTAGTTGCTCACAAGCAGTCTCAAGAAACTATAGCATTACACACAAGTGCCTAATCCTAGGGTCGAGTCACCTAAATCAAATAATCTCAAACTAATCACAACATTCATTCTATCATAATTATGCCTATCAAATAATGCCTTACATTGTTGATATCAGAAACTTAACTAGTCATACTTAATAATCCCAACACATAGTTGCATAAACCTATATCTATGTTAATAAAATTTAATTCATTCTTTGAATGATAGTAATAAGACAAAATAAATAGTCAAGGAAAGACAAGAGGAAAAACATTTGCAATACTTGATTACTCATATTTAAAATCCATACAATATGCATTGTTGAGAAAACTAGTCCCAAATATATTATGCATTTATATACAAATATGACCATATCATGATTAAATTCTAAATTACATGACTTAGAAAACTTCATAAACCTGAAACCAACACTATACATTTGAGACCTTGTTACCAAATAGTATTCCCGTGAGACCAAACTATAAGGAACTACCTCAAAATGAAGCATAAAACATATAGTTGAGGAAAACATAGAAACCCTAAGCGGAGAACTTCAATAGACATCTGGCACATTCCTCCCCATTGATTAGTAACTACCTCTAGCACTTGAAGAATTCCCATCTGCAGTTGAATTCCTACCTCATCATTCACTTCCCCTGCAATAGAAAATTATTCCCTACTATGAAGAGCCATCATTCATCTCTATTGATTATAGAAAGCTCACTTACCTTGTGTAGTTACCAATTTATTGCTAGCAACACAAAGCTTTTTTTTTTACCCTACAACTAAAGAAATTTACTCCTCTTTTATTCCACCCTTTAGCTGGAAATATTTTCTCTTACTATGAAATCCCTTTTACTCTGTTGAAAATTTTCTTTACCTATGAAAATCTTATTCTTCATTTTGTTACCAAGCTGTAAAAACTCATTTTGCTTCCCATGCACTTTACATTTTATTTTATTTTCCAACAAAGAAACTTTTTGATTTACATTATGAAAGATTTTAATTCTTTTCAACCAAAATTTTCACCCTCACATTTTACCCATGCCTCTTTTATTTTTTTTTCACTATTTAAATTTTATCAAATAATAACATTTGATACTAGCCACAGGCCCGCCACACCTTGCCTAGCCACCACCAACACACATCATGGATGCGAGGAGAGAGTAGAATAAGAAATAAGTGATGGGAAATGAAACATCACTCCATCGCTGATACAATGTGGAAATGGTGACATTCAATAGTGATGCAAGATAGGAGCACAAAATGTCCTAGCTTTGATGATTCCACCATTTGAATCCCTCATTCCTCATTTTTTGCAAATTCTCAATGAACCCTAGAGGCATCAAAAAAGTGTTTGTAGCAATCAAAATTCAACTCCATCTTCATTTATCTAGTTGTGCATTCACCATTTTATTTTACATTTTACTACCTGTAGCAAGGAGTTTTTCATTTTTTACATTTGGAGGCTTTAATTTTTCTCATCTTGTGTTTTCTTCTTTTAATTATCTTCACCATCAAAAATAACTCATGAAATAGTGCCAAGATTAATTATCTAGGCCCACCATTGTCTTACACAAGCACTACTACATACCATCGCACAAACATTGCATATCATAAATGCAAGGAGAAAATGGTGACATGAATTAGCGAAGTGTGATGAGAACAAGTATCATGACCAATACAATGTGGAGAGAAGACTAAAAATAAGTGATATGTGACAAGGAGAATGTGGTATTGCTCATTGCTGATGTGATGATGAAAAGAGAATGCAAACCAATGATGGGAAATGAGTTTTCCCTAGCCATGAAAGCCATGAAAACCGTATTTCAGCCAAGAAGCAAGAATTAAACTTGCTTTTATTAAAAACATTTGAAATTGTACTTTATGTTTTCCCTAAATACATTTTTCACATTTGCATAATGTTTAAAATATTCAAAAATAAATTTTAAACACAAGCATTTGAAACTTTAGAAAAAATGCAAATTTTAATTACGCCTGTAGGCCAAATGGAGAAATTTTATTGTGCACAAATGGTGACCCTGGAGCCAAGATTTTTTGTGTTTGATCGCAATCAATTATTTGGAATATGGGTTTTAAATCAAACTTCACCTAGCCATAAAAAATTAGGCACCTCCTTTGTAAACTAACCCTTGGGACATGTTCACCACAATTGAAATACATTAAAATAATGCATCCAATGACCTCTATTTTGGAGATGTTTTAGACCAAAATGAAAAATGGGTGTCCCTTAGACTTTGAAAATTGGAAACTTTTCGCAACACAAATTTGGGCCTTGTTGCGGTCATAAAAGGATTAATTAACCCATCAAAACACATCTAGGAGGTGCAAGACTGAATAGGTACACTACCATATTTACCAAAAAATACTCCACCAAAGGAATTTTCAATATGAGCTCATAGTTTCAAAATATTAATCAACAAAGAGGGCCTCTGGGGCATATTTGACAAGAAGCAGGCCTAGACTCTATTGGCACTTTGAAAAGATATAGGCACTTCAAATTTGCAAAATTTGAAGGTGCCATCAGTGGCTCTTTCTAGGGACATCTATTCCTCAATGAATAGGGTGAGATCACAGAATATTCTGGTAGAGTAGATCGAGTTTCAACCAATGGGCAACAGTGTGCTTTTAATTTCATTTTTTTTAAACCTTATTTGATGGCCCTAAGCCACCAAATGGAAAGAAGAACCAATGTTTTCCTTTGTCAAACACTAGCGTGTTGAAGGAATTGATTTCCTTCAACACACATTTACCTCTGCCATACCACTGCAACAAGTATGGCCCTCTTCTTACAAGCATAAATATGTTATTACCACTAACATCTCTCACAAATTTTATGAGCATACCATTTCTAATGTAATCTCTTTCATTCTGCGTTGTATAACTAGGAATAAATTGAAAATTTTCATCATCACATGAAACATATTCATACCAAAAATAAAATTCTTTGCTCTTTATGTTATTGTCATGCTCCATCAAAATAACTCCCAATTGAACTAGAATTTGAAAGTGTTCATACTTTTCCAAGTAGTCGATATCATTATATTCAACCTTACCTACAACATATGTATCAAATGTAGGACATTCATAGGCAATACCCTCAAGGATCTCATCAATATGTTGCTTTTTTTTCTTAAGGCCACATTCTAATCCTGTGTTAGATGCATCATCACAGTTCTCAGCAAAGAGTGCATTATCTCTACACCAATAAGGATCATCATTTTTATTAATTGATGATGATGGAGGCTCATCAAATAAGGGGTTTTGTCATACATTCAATGCATGAAGGTCTAAATCTTTCATATCATCATTCTATTCAAAATCATTATAATCACTAAAAGAGCATACAAATAAATTTTCAACTTCATTCACATCATCAATAGTTAAGATCTTTGACCCACATTCTAAAAACTCTTCACAATCTTGAAGAAAGTTGTTTCTTTTCAAACAAACATGTTTTCCCATCATTATCAACATATTTCTTATTTGCAACAAAGGATTCTATCTATACTTCATGAGGATAATCCTAATCAACCAATGAATGACCATAATCATTGCCACCATAGTTACTACAACAAGGAGACTCATTAATATTGAAACTATGTTCTGGCTCATCAAATTGATTGCACAATCCTATTTCATTAGACTATGTATCTTCATCTTCATCCCTACTTCTTGTGAGCTAATTACAATAAATATCCTCATCCAAAAAAGATGGGTCTTAATTTTTTGATATATTATTTTCAATTATGTGCATCATGTTTTGATTTCTCTTAATAGGACAACTGTTATCTTTATTTTGAGACATCACATTTTTTGCATAATTACATTGGTATCCTTCAAAAATCTTTATCCAATCAAGTACTTGGTCAAAACTATGTGGCTTCAATTCCTTTGGAAAAGTACTCTTCCTTGACTCATAGATTTCACAAAACATATCAATACACATTGAATCCTTAGGTTTGAAATTTTTTGGGACCTCCAACAAGGCATCCAAAAACCTTGAGAACAAATCATATGGTGATTCTCCCATGTTCCTCTTCATGTTAGACAATTCTTATACAAAAGACACCTGATCAACATTGCTTAAATTTTTTTGATGTTCAACTTGGATTTCACTATGATTTGTATCATGTAATGATAGAATGATTGTAACAATAGAAGAACAATCATCTTGAAAATAATTTCTATTGTTTGATCCATGAATTCTATTTGCATGAGGTGTGCTAGGATAACCAACACTTGTAGCCATATATCCTTTCATCATTGAATATTTTAGATTGTTCTCAATATCCATGGAAATTTGATATGCCTAGTGTAAATGTTTTAGGTTCTTTATCTCTTAGAAAATAGCTCATTTCTTCCTCAAATGCACCTAAGTACAAAACCAAATAAACTGTATCATTTGTTCTTAGAATTTTTGGAATATCCCTTATTGCCTTTGCAAATCTGATATTGAAAGTTGGGAGTAGTTCATCTTCTTCCTTTTGGATGTTCATAAGTTTTTGTCTCACTAAAATTGGACTAATTCTTTCACCAAATTATTCAATGAATGCTACCATGAACTCATTCCATGAAGAAAAAGAACACACGAGAAAATATGAAAATCAATCTTTGGCATCGTTCTTCAAAGATTGAACAAAGACCTTCATGACAACATCTTCATGACCTATCTCATAATCTCCCATCAAATATGAAAACTCTTGCAGATGATGAGATGCTAATTTTGACTTCTTGCCATTGAATTTTGGAAAGTGTTCCCTAACTTTACCAGGAATAACATTTGGAAACTCCAAAATACCACTGAAATTTATGGCTCTATATCTTTCAATAGAGAAATTTCTTTGAGATTATTTTCCATCCCCATTAGATGCATTTTTTTGCATAAGGAGACATGAAGGCGAGTCTAGACACTCTCTATTCAGAAAAATGGAAAATATTTATGTACAAATACCTACTATGTGCCTATTTCTATGTTTATTGAGCAGTTCATGAGAATATTTATGAGCCTAATTCAATTTATTGGCCCAAGTCATTAAAACTAGTTACTTTTGAGCAAGTAGATAAATTGATTGGTATCATAGATAAGATCAGGAATAATGATGCTATCAAGGGTGAATCTAATGGTGATATCATTAATGAATATGGAGAAACTGATCAAACAATGTAGCCAATAAAGGAAACATGTGCAGGTGAAATTTTCAATGATAGTGTTTCAAATTTTAATGAAGACGAAATTGTGGAAAGCCAACTCTTCACCTAGGAAGAGGATTGTAATATTGAATATGTTGTTGAGGAAGCAATGCCTAAGGAATGCATCAACAATGAAGTAAGTGAAGAAGAAAATCTAATTGGAAATGAACAAATGACGCATCCATTGACAATTTAGTGTACCATGATGACACAATTAGTGAAGAAGAAATATTCACAGCTGAAAAATGGTTCTATTTTTTTTGCAAACCCATTGTATGATCAAATAACAGAAGAAGATCAAATGAAATTTTACCAAGGTGTTCCAAAACATGATTTTCATGTGTTCTCAAATCCATGCTATACTGAAGATAAAGCATTTTCAGATAATTAGGATGATATATCAACTTGTGAAGAAAATGACTATGCTAATAGTGCATTTGATTTTTCATTCCTTGATGATCCTAAGTGTTGTTGTGATGATGAAAAGGGTAAATAATACATCATAAATGAGTTAGATAATATGGAGGTGCATCCATGTATGCATTGTCATAACACTGACATATTAGAAGTTGAAACAAAAGGAGATAGTGTGCCCTACCACAATGAAGTAGATTATAATTGTAATCAATCCATAGAGGATGGGTATACAAACTTAGTTTTTATAACAGTCTAGGTATTAACAAGGATAAAAATATGTAAGGCTCTGTATGAGATTATGACAATGCTTTTGATAGTTCAATCACATATGATATGAGTAGTGTATGTTGTGATGAATCCATTGAATAGATCTGGATCTTAATGATAAAAATAAAAGCTCTGTGGATTTTGATTTACAAAGAAGGGATGCTTGCAACTCTTATGGATATCAAGGGGAAGAAGAAGTGGAAGATGTGGAAGAGGAAATATGATCACTCAAGAGTGAGTGAATTTCAAACTTATTAACAATGGAATATTGAAGGCATGTACATGAAAATGGTCATGAGCTTTTGTGCCTTGCTCACATAAACTGTGATAGTGATAATATCCATTCAAATACTAAGTATGACATATGTCCATTTTCTTTTTCCACAAATAAACAAGAAAATGCTACATCAGCTTGTGAGGGAAACAAGTATGTTGATGAAATTGTCATATCTATCATGTCATTATCCAATGATTTTGAGCATTGTTGTGATGCTAATCCTAATGAATATGAACACAATTCATGTGATCACAAGCATGGTGTACACAATGATAAAGGAATTCTTGAAGTTGATCAAGAGCCTATGTCTATCCATGTTCAAGAGGAGATATGTAAATACAAATTAGAGATATTTGAGAATGACATTGATTTTCATATCATGAATAACACATGTTCAAAATTAATTGGTTCAAATGTGCATAGTGAAGAGTTTATGGATCAAGAGTTGATGTCATTAATAATTAGTGATAAGGAAAATATTGAAGATTTCTCAGATCAGGTTGTCTCAGAATATGTTGATATGGCAGATTTCATAGACTCATGTGTGAAGCATTTGGATGATGGAATTTCAACTCAACTGTCCAAGATCATTTCATGATGCATGATAGTGACCATAATCATGGAGGATGTTGCATTGGAAGTGAAGGTTCATTATATGATAGATGTGACATAAATTTATCACATGATGGTGAAAAATTTTAGGTTATACCTAATTGTGAATTACAAAATGCTAAAGTAAATATGTGAAATGTTGGGGATAATGTTATTTTGAAAATTTCCAATAGCAGTGGATATAATAAGGAAAAGTGCATAAATATCTTTAGGTGGATTTTGATAACATCATATCAAAACAAGATATATGATAGAGTAAGTTCAGGCCTTACTTTTGGGGTGGCCTTGTGTCATCAGCTATGGTTTTATTTTTTAAACCATCACGAATTAGGGGTAGAGGTAACCTATCTTTCCTAAAGGAAGGAATTCAGTGTACTCTCAAAATATTTGAATTCTTGCTATGCTCCCAAGGGGCATACATCCCTAGACAAAGCCACTATTAGATCCTAAAATTTCCTTTAGATTTTTCCAAAATTTGAGGTTCCCATGATAAAAAAAATTAATTGCAGCACTCAGAAATGCACTTGTACAATATGTTCTAGTAGCTATTTTTCAAAATGACAAATTGAATCCAGTTCAGTTTCATGCCAAATCACTTTTCAAGCACATTCATCTACCATGTGTAAGTGAGCATGCTTGATTTCAGCTTCCTATGATTAGATTTCATAGGGTTTTAAAGCATCAATTTGGAGGGTTATGAGAGAGTTTTGTGTTGAATAGGACAACTAAGAGGGGGGGTGAATTGGTTGTCACAAATTTCAACCTTTAATTCAATCACTAGAACTAATACTTAAAATTTCTTAAATGATTAATCATTATATGCCAATGCAAAAACTCAAATCCAACACATGAACACAGTAAAACCAAATTTACGTGGAAAACCCAATAAGGGAAAATCCATGATGAGGATTAACTCAGAATATAGAGAATATCAAAACTGGTTATAAAAAGGAACGTTGCCTAAAATAAGGTTCACTTCCTGAGATAAGACTCACCCCTTGAAATAAGGACTCATTGTTCAGACTCACTATCCATAGGGCTATAATCTGGAGGGCTCATTGCCACAGAGATACAAAGAAGACAAAGAATACTTGATAGAGAGAGACTACAATCTCAATGCAACAAAGGATTCCACCATAGTTACTTGATCAACTTGCATAAATCATAGAGTTCTCCTTCTACTCACCACATTTGAAAAACTTGGCATTAAGCTTTGCAATGATCTCCCACACACTTTTTGAATAACATGAATGTCACATGTACTCTATCACTTATCTTCCTTCTTTTCTCTTGTATGATTTTCATTACTAGCTCATCATGTATTTATACTATCTCTAACCTTGAAAAAGATACAAAGTCAGCCATCCAACTTCAAATTCAAATTAGGTTAGCACCAAACATCCTAGGGTGGAATTAGAATGAGGGTGACCCAAAAACACACTTCACTAGGACCCAAAAAATAGATCTAACATGCTTCATTAACTTCAAAGATAGTGCTTAACACACGGTCAACCAAACCAATGTAAAACATAGAAAAATTAAGCTCCAAATTTCCAAAAATCAAAGATATCTTCAATGCAATAAAAAAATCTTAACTCTAGAACCGTAAGTCAAAATACTTCATCAAAGATAAATCTAGACAAACAAATTTTCTCTCGAACTTCAACCATAACACAATGAAACATAATTCACAACTGGTGAGCACAACTTGAACTTTACAATGAACCAACAACCAAACATCTAGATATAAAAACCATCAACAACCATGACCAACATATCTGAACCACATGAACATAGGGGTGAATTCCAAAGGAACAATTAAATACCTATAATCTTTCTTTCATACCATTTTCTCAATATCCTCAACATATACGCCAACACCAACTAGTAGATACCTAGTTGACCAATTGACATCAATGACAACACCTTCATTCCTTTCTCTATTCTTGCAAAAATCTCCTCCTTTGTCATTGATGGAAATACATGATGTGAAAAAACATCAAAGACACCATACCAGATCTAAATATACTTCTAAAGATTTTTCTTTTTGTTTCTCCCACTCAGAAGATCATCTTCTTCATTACCCACTTTATGTCATTATCTTTTTCTCCTTTTCACATGCTATCTCTCTCCCTTTGACATTAATTGCAAAGGTAAAAGATATGTTCATTGAATCTTCCTTTGACATGAAAAAAATACTCAGAATGACAACACTTGAAAGCTACCTGCTCCCCCTGAGAGGTAGTCACTAAAACATCATTCCAAAATTGAATCTTCCTTTGAAATGAAAACAAAATACTCAGAATGACAACACTTGAAAGCTACCTACTCCCCTTGGGAGGTAGTCACTAAAACATCATTCCAAAAAAGATGGAACCATGAATCCACCAGATTGATGCATCTCCAAATGCATCTTAGTTTATGAAAGGAGGAGAAATAACCTCTAACTTCTGATTGGAATACTCAAAAGTATCTTTAGGAAGAGCCTTCATAAATATATCTACAATATTATCCTTTTTCAGAACAAACTCATGCTTGACTTCATTCTCCATGACCTTCTCTCTCAAGAAATGATATCTAATAGATATATCCTTTGTCCTCGAGTGCATTACAAGATTCTTATAAATGTTAATTGTACTTGTATTATCACAAAAGATAGAAATGGAATCATCATATAACACTATGATATCTTTTAATGTTTGTTTCATCCATAAAACTTGTGTACAGCAAGATGCAACAACAATATACTCAGCTTCAACAATAGACAAAGAGACTAAATCTTGCTTCTTACTCAACCATGCCACCAATCTGCATCCAAGAAAGAATGCACCACCACTTGTACTCTTTCTTTCATCTACACATCTAGCACAATTTGCATCTGTATATGCACTAAATGTAAATTCAATATATCTAAGATACCACAATCCATAATCTAGAGTGCCATTCAAATATCTAAATATTATTTTAACTATAGCAACATGTGTTTCCTTTGGATCTTCTTAAAATATAGCCATAAGATAGACCACATGCATAATATCTGGTCTAGTAGGAGTCAAATACAGTAATCCACCAATCATAAATCTATACTTGCTCTGATCATCCCTAGGTGAATCAACATCTTTACCCAATTTGCAACTAGTCACCATAGGATTACTTATCGGTTTGGAACCATCCATCCAAAATTTCTTCATCATCTCTCTTACATACTTAGACTATGAAATAAAAATTCCTTTCTCTATTTGATTAATTTGTAGCCTAAGAAAGAAATCCATCTCCCCAAACATAAACATTTCAAATTATTTCTACATCTCTTCTACAAACATCTTGCTCATCTTTTCATTTCCTCCAAAGATAATGTCATCAACATATACAACTACAATCAGGAATTTTACATTGTCAATCTTAAAGTAAAAATTATTATATGTCGTACCTTTATTAAATCCTTGTTGAATCAAATACTTGTCTAACCTTGCATACCAAGCTCTAGAAGCTTTCTTTAGTCCATATAAAAATTTCTTCAATTTGCACACCATATTTGGTTGATCTGTTAACTAAAATCCTTCTTATTGTTCCATGCAAACTTCTTCTTACAGCGCACCATTCAAAAATGGTGACTTGACATCCATCTGATAGACTTTGAAATCTTTATAAGTAGCCAATTCCAAGAACATCCTTATAGCTTCCATTGTTTCTATTGGGTAAAAAGTCTCCTAAAAATCTATGCCTTCTACTTGTGAGTAGCCTTTAAACACAAGCCTCGCTCTATTTCTAACAACTTCTCCATTCTCATTAACTTATTTATGAAAAATCATTTTGATCCAATGATATTTTTATCTCCTGGTCTTTGGACCAGTTCCCAAGTCTGATTCATCTTAATTTGAAAAATTTCTTATTTCATTACTTCCTTCCAATGTTCATCTTTATAGGCTTCACTTAATTTGTTTGGCTCAATCTCAGAGAATAAACATAAATTAACTTTAGTATAATCTTTACTTCTAATTAACACACATTTTGTCTTGTCTCCAATAATCTAATTTTCTTAATGATTCCTCTATAATATTTCAGTTTCCTAGGAGTCATCACTAGAGCATCTTCTTCACTTTCATTATATTCATCTTTCTTCTTTTTCTCATCTTTATCTTGTTCTTCCATAATTTCTTCTATTCTTGCACAATCATGTTCAACAAACACATATTCATCAACATCAATAGAGTTCTTCATTGTCTCATCTACCTTCACATTCGAGCTCTCTACAATCTTCCTCAGTCTTTTATTGAAACATCTGTATGCCTTGCTTTTACCATAGTATCCAAGAAAAATTCTTTCATCACTTCTTGCATCAAATTTACCCGAAGTTTCCTTATCTTTTCTGATATAGCATTTTCTTCCGAATATCTTAAAATATTTAATTGTAGGAATTCTTCCATGCCTTGGTTTATAGGGAGTCTTTGTATTGTTTTCTCTTGCTTGAACTCAATTGAACACATAAAAAATAGTATGAATAGCTTCTTTCCAGTAAACTTCTACTAATCCAACTTCAATAATCATTGACCTAACAGCCTCTTGAACTATTCTATTTTTCCTTTCAACAACTCCATTCTACTGAGGAGTTCTTGGAGCAGATAGTTGTCTCTTTATTCCATGCACTTCAAAAAACATATTGAACTCATAGGAAGTGAATTATCCACCTCTGTCAAACCTTAAGCATTTTATCTTCAAATTCACTTCATTTTCAATCATATCCTTGAATGCCTTGAATCTATCTAATGCATCTGATTTCTCTCTAAGAAATGTAAACCATGTATATCTAGAATAATCAATAATTAAAAGCATAAAGTACCTTTCACCAAGTAGACTTCTCACTCTCATAGGACCACATAGATTTTTATGAACTAAATCCAATAGTCTAGTAGTAAGAGATATTGAGATTCCACAATCCATATTGATTATTAGCATCAATTTTTTGGATTAGATTACATAAAATTTTTGCATCAATGTCTCAGATCACACTCTGTGATGCATCATTAGGATGAAGAGCTGAAAGAAAAGATGCATAGTTGTAGACCAAGACATACTTAAAAACAAGAAGGGAGAAAGAGAACATTGCACAGAAGACGAGGAAGACAAGACCCACAAAATGACTATACAATAGAGAAAAGAAGAAAGAACTAAAAAAAATTGGAGAAAAAAAAACCTATAAAATAAAACCAACTAAGGAAAAAATGAAATGGGGAATAGAAAAAAGAAGAAAATTAAGACAAACAACTTAGGAGGACCAAAAAATAAGAGAGGATAAAAAGCACAAAAAAGAAAGAGAAGACAAAAGGAGAAGAAAAAGAAGAGGAGAAAGACATTAATACTGGAAAAATAACAAACAAAGAGAAAGACTAAAACATAAAGGAAACTAAATTAAATGAAAAAGAAAATAAGAATAACACCAAAAATAAATAAAAAGATAAAATATAAGATAAGGGTATGTGTAGGATCATCATGGAAAAAATAGGCCCTTAAGTGGCAAAAAATTTAGAAAAATAGAGTTAGGCAACTTAACGTAAAAATTTGAATAAGTTATCTATATTATTTCAAAATTATGTAAGAATAGAATCTGTAGAAAATTGAATGTAGTTTCTAAACTACTAGGTTTATTTAAAAATAAATAAATCTATTTGGAAAAAAATTGAAATTTCAATGCAGTGGTACTTAAATTTCAGGGAAAAAATAGGAATTGTCTATCTGACCACCCTAAACACAATAAAATGATAATATTTTTTTATAATATTTTAGATATAAGTAGAGGACTCATATCTGGATGTGATGCATATTTTTCTGTAATTTTTTTCCAAGTAAATAATTAATTATGAATTTTTTTATTATAAATTTTAAAAAATATAAAAAACTTGTATGTCTGACCACCTTAACTTGGTAAAAAATTCATGAAATTTAACTTTCTTCTTTAAATCCTATAGTATATGAAACATCGTGACGCATGTTTTAGATTCAAAAAATGTGATACCATTTGAAAGCTATAGATGTTTTACAATCATCATATCAGTGAGGACTTTAGTCGTAATTCAAATAGAAAATGAATAATAATTATTTATTAAATTCAAAGTATATAGCATAATTTATAGTTGTGGAAATTTGAGAATCTCCTTTAAAAACCATTTTCATTTCATCAATTTTGGATAAAAAAAAATTGTTAGCCACATACCCTACATATACACATCATATCGCCACTTTTTGGCCCATCATGATCCTGCACATACCCATAATAAGAAATAGAAGAGAAAAAATACTTTAACGCATGAAAAATAACCAACAAAGAGAAAGACTAAAACATAAAGGAGACTAAATTAAACAAAAAAGAAAATAAGGAATAATACCAAATCAAATAAAAGGCTAAAATATAGGATAAAAAGATCAAGATAATTGGAAAGGAAGGAAATACAAAAACACACATACAAACAAATCTATATATACAAAAACACATAAGAACAAAACCACACACAAACACATAAACAAAAATGCTAAGTATAAATACATAAATACATATACTAGAAGAAAATTCTAATATAAAAATTCAAACAACAAATCAAACAAACTACAAAAATGAGAAAATTATAAAGAGAAGGAAATTGGAAAAGGAAAAAAGATGAAAAAACACATAAATATACAAAACTATATAAAAAATGAACTAATAAAAAAATAATTATATATATATATATATGGTAAAAAATTCTAACAAGAAAAAAGAAAATAAATAAATATAAAAATGAAGAAAAATAAGTATATATATATATGATCAAATACAAAAACACACAAAAATTTACAAACTAAGCAATCAAATGCAAGAAATAGAAAGAAAAAAAAACAAAGGGAAGGAGAGCAAGACCCAAGGGAAAAAGGAGGGAGGGAAGGAAAGCAAGGAAGGAGGAGCCAAGCAGAAACCAACCAACAACACCCAAAGAAAGAACGTGACCCAACAAGCTACTGAGTTAAAAGCAAAGGAGAAGAGAGTGAGAAATGAGGAAGAGGGGAAGGAGAGAACAAAAAGGGGAAGAGGGAAGCTAAAGAGAGGAGAAGATGGCAGGATCTTAGTTTGGCTAACAAGTGATGCCAAGATTGACTTAAATTCCACCCTTCATCTTGATTAAGATTTGAAGGGTGATTGTTGATTTCGATGGCTTCTTTCAGCTTCCTTTTGAATAATTTGTCCTCTTTGCACAAGATTTATGTGTTTTCCAATAAAATATGGTGTTTGGTAGAAGAAGAGTGGTTCACAAGAGCAAATTTGATAACTGGTTCATATTTGATGTCAACACTATGTTGTTTGATTCTAGTGCTAAATGAGTGACCTATTTCACCTACATAAGGTGTGCCACATGAACAAACAATCTTGTAGACTCTAGTGTCAAGAAGGGTGTCCTTAGAATCCTTAAGAGAGGGGATTTGAAAGCACAACGAAGACCTTTTTTTAGAAGGCTTTTAGAGATTTTATGGGATATTCCATCGATATAAGGGAGGGTAGCCACAGGAGGATTAGAGAAAGGGTTGGGTTTAAAGGAGTGAAGACTTGTCTTTGTTTGGTTGAAGGATCTAGAAATTTTAAATTATTGGAGTATCCATTCAGATTGAAGACATGACGAAGATAGTTTAAATCAAGGATTAAGCGATCTTCATCACAAATTTGGAAAGCTCTAAAGGAAAGGTTTTTGAGGACACCACATTTTTGGCTGGGGTGATGATGATAAGATGAGTGGAGATAGAGATCAGTATGTGTAGCTTTGCGGAACACATGCCTACCAAGGGAGCCATGAAGCTTTTTTAGAAGTAAAATTCCAAGGAAGGGAAGTTGTTGGTTAGATTCAATTTCCTTGGCAAAGGAAATGCAAGGAACAAGTTGTTGAGATGGGAGTGGAATTCTTCTAACTTTTCCAAGCCATGTGGCCAACAAACATTAGTATCATCTACATAGAGTTTCCACCACTTTGGCTTGAGAGGAAAGGAGTGAAGAGCTATTTCTTAGAAGTGCTCCATGAAAAGGTTAGCAATGATTGGAGAGAGAAGAGCGCCCATCGTGACACTATCAACTTGCTCATAGATGACACCTTAGAAAGAGAAAAGGTAGACCTTTATCCAGATTCAACCAGAGAAGCCACCTCATCATTAGACTTGCACCTAACAATTTCTATGGATTCGGGGATGGGCAGCTTAGTGAAAAGGGGGACAACATCAAAGCTCACTAAGAAGTCATTATTCTGTAACCTTTTATCCTAGATAAATTGGATGAAATGGCTTGAATTTTTTCCAACCATTTTGTCTAATTTATCCAAGATAAATGGTTAGAGAGTAATGAAAGCTTGATGGTTCCCTTGGTAGGCGTGTGTTCCACAAGGCTACACATACTGATCTCTATCTCCACTCATCTTCTCATAATCACCCTAGCCAAATATTTGGTGTCGTCAAAACCCTTGCCTTTAGAGCTTTCCAAATTTGTGATGAAGATCACTTAATCCTTGAGTTAAACTCTCTTTGTCATGTCTTCAATCTAAATGGGTACTCCAGTAAGAAAATTTCTAGAGCCTTCAACCAAGCAAAGGAAAGTCTTAACCCATCCTTTAAACCCAATCCTTTCTCCAATCCTCCTGTGGTTACCCTCCCTTATATCGATGGACTATCCCATAAAATCTCTAAAATCCTTCTCAAAAAAGGTCTCTGATGTGCTTTCAAACCCTTTGCTCCTCTTAAAAATTGAATCCCCTCTCTTAAGGACTCTAAGGACACCCTTATCAACTCTAGAGTCTACAAGATTGTTTGTTCATGTGACACACCTTATATAGGTGAAACAAGACACTCATTTAGCACTAGAATCAAAGAACATAGTGCTAACATCAGACATGAATGAGTTATCAAATATACTCTTGTTGACCACTCTTCTTCTACCAAACACCATTTTTTTTTTGAAAACATGCAAATCTTATGGAAAGAGGACAACTTCTTCAAAAGGAAGCTAAAGGAAGCCATCAAAATCAACAATCACCCTTTGAATCTTAATCTTGATGAACGGTGGAAGTTAAGTCAATCTTGGCATCCATTGTTAGCCAAACTAAGATCCTGCCATCTTCCTTCCTCTCTTTAGCTTCCCTCTTCCCCTTTTTGTCCTCTCCTTCCCCTCTTCCTTGTTTCTTGCTCTCTTCTCCATTTCTTTTAACTCGGTAGCTCGTTGGGTTACATTCTTTCTTTGGGTGTTGTTGGTTGGTTTCTACTTAGCTTCTCCTTCCTTGTTTTCCTTCCCTCCCTCCTTTTTCCCTTGGGTCTTTCTCTCCTTCCCTTTTTTTTTTCTTTCTATTTCTCGGATTTGATTGCCTGGTTTGTAATTTTTGGTGTGTTTTTTTATTTGATAATATATATATATATACTTATTTTTCTTCATTTTTATGTTTATTTATTTTCTTTTTTCTTGTTAAATTTTTTACCATATATATATATAAATATATACAAAAATAAAAAATTATGAATTCATTTCTTATATAGTGTTATATATTTGTGTGTTTTTTCATCTTTTTTCCTTTTCCAATTTCCTTCTCTTTATAATTTTTTCATTTTTTGTGGTTTGTTTGATTTGTTGTTTGAATATTTATATTAAATTTTCTTCTACTATATGTATTTATGTTTATGTGTTTGTGTGTGGTTTTGTTCTTATGTGTTTTTGCATATATAGATTTGTGTGTGTGTGTTTTTTGTATTTCCTTCTTTTTCCAATTATCTTTTTCTTTTTATCCTATATTTTAGCCTTTTATTTGATTTGGTACTATTCTTTATTTTCTTTTTCGTTTAATTTAGTCTCCTTTATGTTTTAGTCTTTCTCTTTGTTGGTTATTTTTCATGTGTTAAAGTCTTACTTCTATTCTTTTACTTATTATCTTATATTTTAGCTTTTTATTTGTTTTTGGTGTTATTCTTATTTTATTTTTCATTTAATTTAGTCTCCTTTATGTTTTAGTCTTTCTCTTTGTTTGTTATTTTTCAAGTATTACTATCTTTCTCCTCTTCTTTTTCTTCTCCTTTTGTTTGTCTTTCTTTTTTGTGCTTTTTATGCTCTTTTATTTTTTGGTCCTCCTAAGTTATTTGTGTCTTAATTTTTTTTTTCTCTCTATTCCATTTTTCATTTTTTCCTTGGTTTTTTTAATAGGTTTTTTTTTTCCTCCAATTTTTTTTAGTTCTTTCTTCCTTTCTCTATTGTATATTCATTTTGTGGGTCTTGTATTCCTCATCTTCTATGCAACCTTCTCTTTCTCCCTTCCTCTTTTTAAGTCTATCTTTGTCTACAACTATCCATCTTTTCGTTTAGCTCTTCATCCTAATGATGGATCACAGAGTGTGATCTAAAACGTTGATGCAAAAAAAATTACGCAATCTAATCCAGAAAATTGATGCTAATAGTCTAGTAGTAGATTGTTCCCTTGACCTGTAATGATTTCTTGCTTGCTTCCCAAACTAAAAGTTCTTGCAAATAGCATTAACAGGATTTGTAATTCTTGATAAATCTTGCATAGGCTTAACTACACTAATCCTTTCCAAGTTATCAAAATTCATGTCACTTTCTCCTATGCCATAACCAACTGTCATTTATCTAAGTCATAAAGCATCATCCATCAACACCCTTAAGTTGATAAATATTCCCTTCAGATTTCTTTCCTATACCAATCAATTGTTTGGATCCTTTCTGGATCTCACATTTCTCATTCTTAAACACAAGATCATATCCTTTTCTGCACATTTGACCAATGCTCAACAAATTATAACGTAAACCCTTTACATAGTAAAGATCATCAGTATGATGCTTTCCATCAAAACGTATTAAACCTATCCCACAAATTTTAGCACCAGTATCATCTCCAAACATAACCAAGCCTCCATCATATTTCTCAAGCTTAAAAAACTTACTATTATCACTAGTCATGTGATGTGAGCAACCACTATCAACTACCCAAAAAACTCTTTTCTTTTTTAGCATGTAGGGTAGAGATAACCATACCTTCATTTTTCTCCTTCTCCTTCTTCGGAGGGTTTTCCTTTACCAATTTTTATGAATTAGTAAAATTAGGTTCATCCATAATCGCCAAGAACAATCATTCATTGTCATCTAGATCTTCATATTCTAAATCTTCATCTAAAATACTAGCATTCTCATTTACATAGTAAGCTCTGTTAATTTTCTTTCCTTTCTTTTCCTTCTCATATCTTTGTTTATTCCTTTTATCTCTTTCTGGACACTTTGTAGCATAATGGCCTATTTCTCCACAACTAAAGCATTTATAGGGTGACTTACCTTCATAATTACTAGAGCCTTTTCTCATTCTTCTTACAAACTTAGCTTCTATTTCATCAAAATTTTCATCATTTGGTTAAGCTTTTGTAGATTTTAAAGAAGTCTCTAGTTTGCCTCCATTTCTTATATTCGACTTCCTCATTTCATAATATGTCAAAAATCCTAACAATAGATCCTTAGTATAAGTCTTACAATCTATAGTCTACTCAATAGCACTCACCTTCTCACTATAAGCATTAGGAAGAGTTCTGAGAATATTCTTTACAATCCTAATTTCATCTCTAGTAGTGCCAAGTGATCGAATTCCAGCCACTACCTCATCCAATCTCTAAACATGTAAGCTTTAACATTTTCATCTTCAGACATATGTATAAGATCAAACTATGTTTTCAAATTCTACAATTTTGCCTCTTTAACTCTTTCATCACCATCATGTGTTCTTTTTAAAGCATCCCAGACTTCATTAGTTGTCTTCAAATTCTAAACCTTAATCAAATCGAAATGTACTAGACTATTCTTCAAGATGAACTTCACCTTATTATTTGCTTTATGTGATCTAATCTCTTTAGGCATATTTGGACCATTAGCAGGAGGAGTGTAAGGATTCTTGTAAGCTTTCTCCACATCATATCTACAATACTCTAGATATTCTCCCATCAATACTTTCCAGGTACCATAATTAGTTCAATCAAACCTCAGATAATCAAAGACCATTTTACCAGCCATCCAAGACCTTCCTCAAGTGGTTAAGCTCTTCACCAAGGAACCAAGGTCTGATACCAATTGTTGAATAGGAAAAATCACAGGGGGGTGAATCAGTTGTTACAAATTTTAACCTTTAATTCAATCACTGGAACTAATACTTAAAATTGTTTAAATTATTAGTCATTAAATGCCAATGGAGAAACTCAAATCCAACACATAAACACAGGAACACCAAATTTATGTGGAAAACCCAATAAGGGAAAAAGCACAGTGAGGATTAACTCACACAATTTAATGTCCCTTACCTAGCCTTGCTCTTGTATTTGCTTGTTTGCCCTAGAATTCGATTGTTGATTAGGTCTAGGGTTTCTTCTTTCCAAAAGGAATGAGTTTCTCTAATGAAATAATCCTAGATTGAAATCTGCATTCACCAATTTAAAAACATTTCCACATACACATATTTGTTAGCAATAATATCTAGATATCCACAATATATTCATAAACATAAATCAATTAATGAAGACATAAGAGGAGTGCCATAGGTGGATCTGCCCTAAAGCCCTCATGTAAACTCAAGAGGTTGTCGATCACAATCCTTCTTGCCTAGGGCTTAGTACCTGCATACTCCACTCATGGCAACACCTCAGAAGACACTTGTCCTATTAGGGGAGAGGAACCATAGAGTCCAAGTGGCCTAAGGCCTACCACCTTCTCTTGCCCAATCCCGTATCTTGGGCCTAAGGGGCAGAGACCTAGGTGGGACCCCCATCTTTCTATAACCCAATCCCTAGTCAAGGGCCTAAGGGGCTGCAAAGCCCAATCCCTTGTTAAGAGCCTAAGGGGCTGCAAAGCCCAATCCCTTGTCTAGGGCCTAAGGGGCTGAAAGTGGGGTTTTTAGGCAATCCAACTTTACCCATGTTTCGTCGACCCTAATAGGTTTACAAGCACATAGTAGACAATCTTTAAACAATCAGATATATTTGTATTCATCCAATATTTATTTCATGCCTATAATCAAATATATTTTCATTTACCAATGGTTCTTTAAGTTCATCATTTCCTATGATAATTCTCATTATGATAAGATTAAAGGATGATATTATATCAATAATCAAATTAACAATATCTAGTTCTTATATTCAAAATATGCTAAATATTATTGCTAAGTGAATACATCACCTTAACTGTTGTGTCTTCCCATGATTCTTAATTCCTTAGTTGCCTTCCTTCAATCTTACATTTGATTGATCATAAATATTAATCTATCCATTTTTATATTATGATCGTAATTACTTATAAGGCTCAATAATTGCTGCAAGCATCATTATTGCAATGATCGTGTACAAAAATATAATTATTTCTAATTAATTTTAGTCTTCCAATAATCACTTACTATATATATATATAAAACTTACTTTCCCAAATATATTCTTGATGATAACACTTAATCAAATAAATCTCCCATAGTTGATTTCATTTCCAACTTTATGCAGATTTCTAATTGATTCCTTTCCTTATTTATGATTCTTACATTCAATGTCTTTTTATATCTATGCTAAAGGATACATCTTTTCAAGAGTGATGTCCTTATGAAAAGACACAAACATTTATTTAAACCTTCATTATTATTTTTAAACCACTTTTATTTTATTTATTTATTTTTATTTTTTCAAACTGCTGTTTTTATAATTAATCCTTTTTTTTCACTAATAATCGCAGCATTACATCTTCAATATATAAATATAATTTCTTAATATTTATTCTTAAACTAGTGGTTTTATATGTATTATAATATTTATGACTATAATTATAATAATATTTTATTAATATTATTTTGTAATATTTTTTTTCTTGTGAAATCTCTATTATTATGATATTTATAATGTACTAATATTAATTGTCTTGTTTATTATAATAAATGTATTATAATTATAATATTCTTGATAATAATATTTAGATTGCCATTACATTTTTGATATTTATTTATCTAGTTATTTATATTTCACACTAAAATGTGTTTTGTGATTATGATTTATTTATTGATTTGCATTTTCATGTGTTACAATTTTGGGACATGACACACAATAGATAATATCAAAACTGATTACAAAAAGTCTCACTGCCTGAAATAAGGCTCACTACCTGAGATAAGGCTCACTACCTGAAACAAGGACTCACTGTTCAAACTCACTATCCATAGGGCTTCAACCTAGAGGGCTCACTACCACAGAGATACATAGAATACAAAGAATACTTGCTACAAAGATACTACAATCTCAATACAACAAAGAATTCCACCATAATTACTTGATCAACTTGCATGAATGATAGAGTTCTCCTTCTGCTCACTACATCTGAAAACTTAACATTAAGCTTCACATTGATCTCCCACACACAACTCACACACATTTTCTGAATAGCATCAATGCGACATCTACACTTTCACTTATCTTCCTTCTTTTCTCTTATATTAATTTTATTACTAGCTCATCCCGTATTTATACTATCTCCAACCTTCAAACAGATACAAAGTCGGCCATCCAACTTCAAATTCAAATTAGGTTAGCATCAAACATCCTAGGGTGGAAATAGAACAAGGGTGAGTCAAACACACACTTCACGGAGACCCAAAAATAGATCCAACATGCTTTATTAACTTTGAAGATAGTGCTCAACACACGGTCAGTCAAACCAGTGTAAAACACATAGAACAATTAAGCTTGAAACTTCAAGAAACCAAATATATCTTCAATGCAATCAAAAAATCTTAACTCTAGAACCGCAAGTCAAAAGACTTCATCAAAGAGAAATCTAGACCTACAACTTTTCTCCCAAACTTCAACCAGAACACAAAGAAACATAGTTCATAACTGGTGGACACAACTAGAACTTCACAGCTAACCAATAGCCAAACTTGGATATAACAACTTTCAACAACCATGACCAACATATCTGAACCACATGAACATAGGGGAAAATACTGGAGTAACAACAAAATACCTATAATCTTCCTTTAATATAATTTTCTCAATATCCTCAACATATACAACCAACACCAACTAGTAGATAACCAGTTGACTAGTTGACATCAATGACAACACCTTCATTCCATTCTCTATTCTTGCAACATTTTGTTGCCCGCACAATATGAAATCTGCCAGGGTGAACAACTTTGGAGGCCAATATTTATGAACTGGAAAATTTTCATGACAAACCAATTGGTGTTTCATATTCTCCCCATCTTATTGTGTACCCATGTCCATTTTCAAGATCCCAACATTTGATTTGATAATTTTTCAAAGCCAAAACCAAAAAAAATTTACATAGTTTTGATGACTGAATTTCCAGAAAGTTTTTGAAAGGTCACTTTTGACCTCTAATATTTAGTGAAGGAAGTAAATTGGTTGAATTTTTTTTGCACATGTGTTCATTTGACCTAAATGAACTAATCCCCCATGCGGCAGTTTTTGAGGAAAAGATTTGATAATTTTTCAAAGTAGCAAGTTGATGGATTCCAGATGACTTTTGACAAGTGTAGTTTCATAAAAGGCTGAGTAAGCAACTTTGGGCATTGATATCTTACAACCTATATGGCTTCGTGCAAATCCGTTTGGCGATCATGCTCTCATATCATCAGTTAGCATGTCAAAGCATTTTCTTGCCTCCAGGAGAATGTTTGATAAAATTTTCAAGGTGATTTTGGAAGTTGCTTGACATATTTTGATCACAATGAGCTGCAATATTATCTATTATGAAGCAGCAATTGCCAATTGAAATCCAATTTGTAAAATTTTCTCTAGGTACAAAATGCAAGGGAGACATGCACATGGTTGGGATACACTTATCTTCACATACTATGAAAACCCAGTTCTATATGGTCTATCTATTGATGCTTTATAGAAAGATAGTACCTTAGAAGAGAAGGGAAAATATGATACATTCAGCTGCAACTATCTTGGAAAAAATAATTTGGTGAAATATGATCAGACAAGATGGATATTTTCAAGTTACTAATCTAGGATGAATAGTCAATTATTGCAATGGCTACTTAGGGGTGATACTAACCTATGTCGATTATTTTCATTAAGTGAAGAGTTTAAATATGTGATAGTAAGAGAAGAAGAGAAGATGGAGTTTGCAAAGCTCTTAGACCGTGTTCCCATTCTAGTGAAATAGAATTTGGAGATCTAAAAGATGTTACAATAACCAAAGGGCATCAAGGCTGTTTATTTTCAATGATAATGATGCATGTTGATATACATCATAGCATGGATGATAATAACCAAAAATAAAATACCAAGTCATATACCACACAGTGTTCATACTGTAATTCTAAGTAGTTGGAATTGTGTCCATATTGCAGTTTAAAGATTGATGATAGAAAATACATGAGTATCACTATTACAAACCAAAATTACAAGAAAATGGGAGTGGTACATTTTTCAAAAAAATGCTAGAGATCTTAAGGCATTGACAACATAACAAAGATGATATAGGCACATGCAAATCAGATTTTTAAAGCTTATTTGGGAAAGATTATTGACTGCCTTGGCATGAGCTCAAACATATTCTTCATGATAGTTCAAACATGGAACACATTTGGATTAAGATTCTAAAGGCCACCTTATTATGGGGAGAAGGTTTTAAGCGTCAGTCATGCTCTTATAACTGTTATGTTTTGACTATTGTGGCATTATAGAACTAACTAGAAGAAGATATAGTTGGCATGTGTAATACCAAATATTGCAAACTCTTCCAGAATCTTCTCCATCCGAGCCAAAAATAGAAGTGTCAGAGCTCAACAAAAGATTGTTTGTGAGACATTATAGCTGGAAATACTCGGGTAGACTCTTATGCAAAATGTGAAAGCAAGTTAAGACGTGAATTGTTTGACAAAATGCCTCTAAAGATTTAGTCTCTTGGACTGTAATGATTAAGGGGTATGCGCCAAATAATTTATTGAAAATCCTTTAGAACATTTTAATCACATAGAAGGTGCAGGGTGAAGGCAGTCCGCGCAGCTATAAAAGGAGATGCACATAAAATTGACTTGTTCAAAAGGATTTAGAAACCTTCAAACATATGCGTTAAACAAGTGTAAAGAGAAACCCATAGTCTGCCAGATGAAATGGGCTATGAGAGTGTATCAAAGCATAATTAAAGTGTATTCTTATCAAATGTTGTAGTTGAATATGCCCTCATAGTCATGTATGAAGCGTAGAAAAGCAGATGGCGGAAAAGATATATTTTCCAAAAGGGATAATGCAGAAATAGAGAATTTCAGAATCATTAATGCTTTACCATCTTGGAGTTTCACACACTTCCTACGCCTTAGAAAAAATGTCCTTATGGTGGTGCGAGAGCTAGAGAAATGATTTTCAAAAAGTCTACCAAAGCTTGATCCTATCAAGGAAATGTGTATCGCTGATCCTGATTTTGTAAAGATTATAAAGGAAGTAGAAGGGGGTAAGCAAAAAAATTCTATGTCATCCAATGCAAAACCTAAATGGGATAAGAACCAGTACAATCGTTTGAGGGTGCGTGAGTCTTAGCTTCATAAAATAGGGGAAAATTAAAAGACCACTTAAGAGTATTAAGGCAACTTGGACACATTGATGTTGATGGTGCGGGGAAGCTGGCATCTTCACAAATGCTCTGGCCTTTGGGTATTCTCTCCTGAGAAATCAATGTCAAAAGTGTGTTTCCTATCATCTATGTCTAATTCAAGTGCGACCAATTCTTCTACGGCTTCTGTCTCAAAATAAACATAAACCTAAATTGAAATTGGGTAAAACAAGAGCTTCGGCCAGGCTGCTATTTTGGGAGGATGGTACGTAACAAATTTTTTATTGTTGGCTTGGAAGAATTTGAAGTTTCAGATGTACAAATCGCAAAGGACAGCCACTAAACCCTAACGACCATACTGTGCTGTGGAAAAATTTCATCGGGGAGAAAACAAATATTGAAGCAAGTTTGAAGTCCTTTCAAAGCCCCGATAAAGCAATAAATATCATCAAAGTGACTGTGGCATATCAGAGTGATGTATTTTTAGTCCCTGCGATATAATGAAAATGTGAGGCGTTCATCGGGGTGAGATGTAAATATCAAAGGACATTGAGATAAGTCCCTTCGATCCTCTGATTATGGTAAAACATGAATGAAGTTTACTTGCATACAATGTGGCGGGAAATTTATGTTTTACCCGCATTATCAAATTTGATTCCCCGTAAAGACTAAGAAAAATTATTATTTGGATGTGGGGTAAAATTCCATATAAAGATTTATTTAAATAATCAAGGTGGAAGCATGATATTGTTTTGGGAGATAAAATAATGTAAGGTGCAAATATAAAATATTTTCATTGAGAAGTAAAATATTTTGTTTTACCATTTAAAAGGATAGAGTGAGTAATTATTTTATTGAATAATGTATCTTGGGTGAAAGAACAATTGTCGGCAAAAGAGTTAAAATTAAAGTACTGCAAAATACTTTATTTTTTAGGGGATGCAAAGACAACAAAGTTAAATTAATATTTTATTTTGGCGAAGATAATCAAGATATAGAAGGCTGCACCAGAATGGATGAAGGGTCATAACCCCTAGAAATACACAATGTATATATGACAGATAAAACCAAAAGAAAATAAATCATTAGGAATTAGATATTAGATAGTAGATAGAATATATGACAACATAAAAGACATGATATGTACCATGTTATCTTTTGAAGCAATATAATGCAGGAGAAAATTTGAATTGGTGGTCCAATTTTTGGTGTTCAACTCTTCTATCAATATTAATTCATACATGTTATTTGGCTATCTCTGGAGTGCTATTTTTCCGTTATTTAAATTAAGTATATCAAATATATATTTAACTTGTCAAAATACATTTGTTGCCTCTATGTGATTTCCTTGATTGGTTTCTATGAGAAGAGAATTAAAATCCTTTTAAGAGATTCTTTTTAAGAGGTTTCTGCCTAGAATTAAAGCCCTTTCAAACTAATTATCTTAACTAGTTTCCTTCAATCGAGAATTAAAATCCTTTCAAACATCACAGTAACTTAGGGAGATATCACTAAGATCTGTAAGAAGAGCCCAATAACTGACAAACTTGCATGTTTATACAAAGTGTAAAAATTCAAGTCCCAAACAGTTAGATTTAAGCCAAGAAAGAGGATCCACATATCATACACATCTTGACTCCATTTTCCCAACAGGAATAGGCACTGATCACACCCATTTCAAAATGATACTCTATACAAACCTTATTCACACATTTAACTTTCAAATATTTGTAGTAGGATTAGTTGTTAGCTTTGCATCTATTTCACCTTTACATGCCATTGTGGATAGATTTCCCATGTTAGAAAGAACACACACCCTTTAAAACTGCTTATTTATTAAGGCACACCCACCTAGGTCTAGCATAGCCTAAAGTGTAGGGAGTTCTAGACAATATTGGTTAACTCCGTTTGTTGGCCAAAACATTGCAAACCTAACTATAGAGCTTGGCATCCTCTTAGGGTTTATAATCTAGAATTTTGGGAACCAACAAATTGGCGACTCTACTGGGGACTAACTCAATTATATCTAGTTGAATACCATCCTAAAGAGTCATTGAAGAGAGATTCATAAATTGAAAAATTTGAGGAAAATCATAAATCAAAATTTGTAAGTGACTTTGTTGGAAGAACAAACCTAGAAGATAAAATTCATTCCTCTTTTGAAAGAGCTGGCGACTATTAAAAAAAATGTGATGAAAAATGAAAAGGGCATCTTGAAACTACAAAATTATCAGTTAGAAATAAAGGTCAAAGGCTGAAGTATGTATAGCAATTCTTCTTTACCCTATACGCATTATGGTACAATTGATAATATTGGCAATAGAAGTGGTGCACATCATTCACAACAGGACATTTTTACACCACAAGCCCTAAATAAAATAGATGCCTATTCTATCCCTCCTAGTCAAAGAAAAGTGAGCTATCATGAATCCAATCAGTGTGTTGGGCATTATCAATATCAATTCCCTCATCCAAATAGTGGGCAATGTCAATCATGTCCACAAATAAAAGGGTTTTTTTGAGACATTTATAAACCATTTAACTTCAATAATAACCAAGGCTACCCAAATCCTTATCCCGTTGATCTTAGAAATCATGTGCCTATATTTCATGGAGAGGATTATGAATCAGCTCATAGCCATGTACAACTATTTTGTGAGTTTATTGAGGACTTTCAGATTTATGCAGAAGATGTCACTATGAAATCCTTTATAAGATCATTGAGGGATAATGCAAGAGAATGGTGTAAAAGCTTACCCATGCAAAAAATATCTTTATGGGAAGATTTCAAAAGGTTGTTCTTGAGTCAGTTTGATGACAATTATGAAAATTTTACACAAGCTTTAGGGCCTCAACCTAT
This sequence comes from Sequoia sempervirens, assembly GCA_007258455.2. Lineage (NCBI taxonomy): Eukaryota > Viridiplantae > Streptophyta > Pinopsida > Cupressales > Cupressaceae > Sequoia > Sequoia sempervirens. Next base: position 16,086 of record VDFB02034028.1, on the reverse strand, counting down.
TCCAACAAACAAAGAAATGACATATGCAAATGTTCAATATACATCAGAGGGTGAGAGAAATATTCAATGAGTAAATGCCCCTAGTGTCCCAGCCCACCCACCTCAATACCTTGTACACCATAGTCAACCCCATATTCATTATCAGAAAATTGCACATGTTGTTGGCTCGACTATCCATATTCAGGAAAATCTGAATCTCTTGAGAACATATATCGGAATCAGTAGTTTCAGGAGGAAGATGAGTATTCACATATTCAAGAAAAAAGTCAAGATTCCATCATGAAATCATAATATTTCCCATCCCCCTTAGATGCATTTTTTGGAATATTTATGTGCAAATACCTATTAATTTTGTGCCTGATAAGTCTGCCTTTATTAAGGAGTTCATGAGAATATATATGAGCCTAATTCAATTTATTGGCCTGAGTCATTAAATCCAGTTAATTTTGACCAAGTAGATACATTGATTGGTATTATAGATAATATTAGGTATAAGGATGCTATCAATGGTGAATCTAATGGTGATATCAATGATGAATATGGTGAAACTGATCAAACAATGCTGACAATAAAGGAAACATGTGAAGGTGAAATTTTCAATGATAATGTTTCAAATTTTAATGAAGATGAACTTATGGAAAGCCAACTCTTCACCTTGGAGGAGGATTGTAATATTGAAGATGTTTTTGAGGACATAATGCCTAAGGAATGCATCATCAATGAAGTAAGAAAATAAGAAAATCCACTTGGTAGTGAACAAATGATGCATCTATTCGCAGTTGAGTACCATGAAAACACAATTAGTGAAGAAGAAATATGCACACCTAAAAAATAGTTCTATATTGTTTTCAAACACTGTGTATGATCAAATAACAGAAGAATATCAAATGAAAATTTTCCAATCTGTGCCAAAAAAATATTTTCATGTGTTCTCATATCCATGCTATAATGAAGATAAAGCATTTTTAGATAATTAGGATGATATATCAACTTGTGAAGCAAATGAATATGTTGATAATGCATCTAATTTGTCATTCCTTGATGACTGAGTGTTGTTGTGATGATGAAAAGGGTAAACAATACATTAGAAATGAGTCAATTAATATAGAGGTGCAGCCATGTATGCATTGTCATAGCACTGACAAATTAGAAGTTGAAACAAAAGGAGACAATGCGACCTACTACAATGAAGAAGATAATGATTGTAATCAATCCATAGAGGATGGGTATACAAGTGAGAATAGTTGTTATGACAGTCTAGATGTTATCAAGGATGAAAATATAGAAGGATTTTTATTAGATTATGAATATGCTTTTGATAGTTCAATCTCATATGATATAAGTAGTGTATGTTGTGATGAAACCATTGAATATCAAGATCTTAATGATAAAACTTACAGCCATGTGGATTTTGATTTACAAAGAAGGGACACTTATAGTTCTTATGGAGATCAAGAGGAAGAAGTAGTGTAAGATGTGCAAGAGGAAGTATGTTCACTCAATAGTGAGAAAATTTCAAACTTATTAACCATGGAATATCAAAGGAATGTACATGAAAATGGTCACAGACTTTTATGCCCTGCTCATATAAACTTTGAAAATAATAATCCCTTTGCGTACTAAGTATGACATATTTCCATTTGTTTTTTGCACAAATAAACAAGATAATGCTACATCAGCTTGTGAGGGAAACAAGTATGTTGATGAAATTATCATATATGTTGTGTCATTATCTAATGATTTCAAGCACTACTATGATGTTGATCCTAATGAAGATGAACATAATTCATGTGATCACAAGCATGGTGTGCACAACGATGAAGGAATTCTTGAAGTTGATCAAGAGACTATGTCTATCCATGTTCAAGAGGAGATATCTAAGTCAAAATTAGAGGTCTTTGAGAATGACATTGATTTTCATATCATGAAGAACACATGTTCAACATTAATTGGTTCAAATGTGCATGGGTATGTGCAAGATCATGATGGGCAAAAAAGTGGCGATATGATGGGTATGTGTAGGGTATGTTGATGACGACTTTTTTTTAACCCAAAATTGATGAAACGAAAAGGGTTTTTAAAGGAGATTCTCATCTTTCCATCAATATAAATTATACTTTACTTTGAATTCAATAAATTATTATTATTCATTTTCTATTTGAATTATGACTAAAGTTCTGATTGATAGGTTGATTGAAAAACATCTATAACTTTCAAACGATATCACATTTTTTGAATCTAAAATATGCATCATATTCTATGCTTCGTATACTATAGGATTAAAAAAATAAAAATTGAATTTCATGAAGTTTTGAGCAAGTTAAGGTGGTCAGACATACAATTTTTTATATTTTTTAAAAGTTGTAATAAAAAAATCATAATTAATTATTTACTTGGAAAAAAATTACAAAAAAATATGTATCACATCGGGACATGAGTCCTCTACTTATATCTAAAATATTATAAAAAATTATGATCATTTTATTGTGGTTAGGGTGGTCAGACAGACACCTACTTCTTATTTTTTCCCTGAAATTTAAGTACTACTACATTAAAATTTCAAATTTTCACCAAATAGATTTTTTATTTTTTAAAATAAACCCAGTGGTTTAGAAACTACATTCAATTTTCTACAGATTCTATTCTTACATACTTTTGAAATAATGTAGATAACTTATTCAAATTTTTACGTCAAGTTGCCTAACTCTGATTTTTCTAAATTTTAGGCCACTTAAGGGCTTGTTTATTCCATGATGTTCATGTACATACCCACATAGTGATGACTGTGTGGATCAAGGATTGATGTCATTACCAATTAGTGATAAGGGAGATATTGAAGATGTTTCATATTAGGCTATCCCATAATATGTTGGTACAGTAGATTTCTCAGACTCATTTGAGAAGCATTCAGATGATGGAATTTCAACTCAGCTGAAAGATCATTTCATGATGCATGATAGTGACCAAAATCATGGAGGATGTTGCATTGGAAGTTAAGGTTCCTTATATGATAGATGTGACATAATTTTATCACATCATGATGAAAAAATTCAAGTTATACCTAATTGTGAATTGTAGAATGCTAAAGGAAATATGGGAATTGTTGGGGATAATGTTATTTTGAAAGTTTCCAATAGCAGTTGATATAATAAGAAAAAGTGCATAAATATCTTCAGGTGGAGTTTGATGAAATAAAATCAAAACATGATATATGATAAAGGTAAGTTTAGGCCTTACTTTTGGGGTAGCCTTGTGCCATCGACTATGGTTTGATTTTTTAAACCATCACAAATCAGGGGCAGAGGTAACCTATGTTTCCTAATGGACAATGCCTTTGGTCTACTCCCTACAAATCTAAATTCTTGATATTCCCACAAGGGGCATACATCCTTAGATGAAGACATTATTAGAGCCTAAAATGTCCTTTAGATTTTGGGAAAATTTGAGGTTCCCATGATAAAAAATTTAATTGCAACATTTAGAAATTCAACTATACAATATGTTCTATTAACGTCTTTTGAAAAATCACAAATTGAAGCTAGTTTAGTTTCATGCCAAATAACTATGCAAGAATGTTCATCTACCATGTGTAAGTATGCACACCTGATTTCAGCTTCCTACGATAAGATTTGATAGGGTTTTGAAGCATCAAGTTGGAGGGTTTTGGGAGAATTTAGCTATCTACACATTATGAAATTTGCCAGGTGGTCAACTTTGGAGGCCAATATTTATCAATTGGAACATGGGTATGTGCAGGATCATGATGGGCCAAAAAGTGGCGATATGATGGGTATGTGTAGGGTATGTGGCTGATGACTTTTTTTTACCCAAAATTGATGAAACGGAAAGGGTTTTTAAAGGAGATTCTCACCTTTCCACCAATATAAATTATGCTTTACTTTGAATTTAATAAATAATTATTATTCATTTTCTATTTTAATTACAACTAAAGTCCTAATTGATAGGCTGATTGAAAAACATCTATAGATTTCAAATGGTATCACATTTTTTGAATCCAAAACATGTGTCACATTTTATGCTTCACATATTATAGGATTAAAAAATAATAATTTCATGAAGTTTTGATCAAGTTAAGGTGGTCAGACATACGATTTTTTATATTTTTTAAAAGTTGTAATAAAAAATTCATAATTAATTATTTACTTGGAAAAAAATTACAAAAAAATATGCATTGCATTGGGACATGAGCCCTCTACTTATATCTAAAATATTGTAAAAAAATATTATCATTTTATTGTGGTTAGGGTGGTCAAACAAACACCCACTTCTTCTTTTTTCCTGAAATTTAAGTACTACTACATTGAAATTTCAAATTTTCACCAAATAGATATATTTTTTTTAAATAAACCTACTAGTTTAGAAACTACATTCAATTTGATATAGATTTTATTCTTAGATTTATTTATTTTTGCCACTTAAGGGCCTGCTTTTTCCATGATGATCCTACACATACCCATATTTTCATGACAAACCAATTTGTTTTTTAGATTCTCCCCATCTTAATGTGTTCCCGTGTCCATTTTCAAGATCCCAACATATGATTTGATAATTTTGCAAAGTGAAAAGCAAAAGGATTTTACACAATTTTGATGACTACATTTCCAAAAAGTTCTAGAAAGGTCAATTTTTACTTCTAATATTTGGTGAAGGAAGTAAACACACGTGTTCATTTGACCTAAATGAACTAATCCCCCATGTGGCGATTTCTGAGGAAAATATTTGATAATTTTTCAAAGTAGCAAGTTGATGGATTCCAGATGGCTTTTCACAAGTGTAGTTTCAGAAAATCCTGAGTAAGCAACTTTTGCATTGATATCTTACAACCCATATGGCTTCATGCAAATCTGTTTGGCGATCATACTCCCCTATCATCAACCAACATGTTAGTGCATTTTCTTGGCTCTAGGAGAATGTTTGATCAACTTTCCAAGGTAATTTTGGAATTTGCTTGACTTATTTTGATCACAGTGAGCTACAATATTATCTCTCTTATCAATCAACAAATTTCCAATTGAGAGCCAATTTGTTAAATTTTCTCTAAGTACAAAATAAAAAGGATACATGCATATGGTTGGGATATACTTATCGTTACATACTACGAAAACCAAGTTATATATGCTCTATTGATGCTTTACAAAAAGACAATACCTTAGAAGAGAAGGGAAAATATGATAAATTCAACTGCAACTACCTTGGAAAAAAATAATTTGGTGAAATATGATCGGACAAGATGGATATTTTTAGGTTACTAATCTAGGATGAATAGACAATTATTACAATGGCTACTTAGTTGTGATACTGACCTATGTCAATTGTTTTCATTAAGTGAAGAGTTTAAATATGTGACAATAAGAGAAGAAGACAAGATGGAGTTTGCAAAGATCTTAGACCATGTTCCCACTCTAGTGAAAGAGAATTTGGAGACCTAAAAGATGTTACCATAACCAAAGAGCATCAAAGCTATTTATTTTCAATGATAATGATGCATGTTGATATACATCATAGCATGGATGATAATAGACAAAAATAAAATACCAAGTTATATACAACATAGTGTTCATATTACAATTTTGAGTAGTTCTAATTGTGCCCATATTGCAGTTTAATGAATGATGATAGAAAATGCATGAGTATCACTATTACAAACTAAAATTACAAGATAAAGGGAGTGGTACATTTTTGGAAAAACATTGTAGAGATCTTAAGGCATTGACAAAATAACAAAGATGATATAGGCACATGCAATTCATATTTTTAAAGCTTATTTGGGAAAGATTATTGAATTCCTTGGCATGAGCTCGACCATATTCTTGAGAGTTTAAAACATGGAACACATTTGGATGAAGATTCTAAAGGCCACCTTTTTATGAGGAGAAGGTTTTAGACCTCAATCATGCTCTTATAACTATTAAGTTTTGGCTATTGCAGTATTATATAACTAATTAGAAGAAGATACAGTTGGCATGTGTAATACCAAAATTTTCAAAATTTTCCAAAATCTTATCCATCCGAGCCAAAAATAGAAGTGTCAGAGCTCAACAAAAGATTGTTTATGAGACATTATAGTTAAAAATACTCAAGTAGAAACTTTTGCAAAATGTGAAAGCAAGAAAAGACATGAATTTTTTGACAAAATGCCTCTAAAGATTTAGTCTCTTTGACTACAATGATTAAGGGGTACGCACCAAATAAGTTATTGAAAAGGATTTAGAAAATTTTAATCAAATAGAAGCTGCAGGGTGAAGGCATCCCACATAGCTATAAAAGGATATGCACATAAAATGGACTTGTTGAAAAGGCTTTACAAACCTTCAAACATATGCCTTCAACAAGTGTAAAGAGAAACCCATAGTCTGCTAGATGAAATGGGGTATGAGCATGTATCAAAGCATAATAAAAGTGTATTTGTATTAGATGTTGTAGTTGCATATACCATCGTAGTCATGTATGAAGCGTAGAAAAGCAGATGGTGACAAAGATCTATTTTCTAAAAGGGATAATGCAAAAATAGAAAATTTCAAAATCATTAATGCTTTATCATCTTGAAGTTTCACATGCTTCCCACGCCTTCGACAAAGTGTCCTCATAGTTTTGCAAGAGCTAGAGAAATGATTTTCAAAAAGACTCCCAAAGCTTGATCCTATCAAGGATATGGGTATCAATGATCTTGATTCTGTAAATATTGTAAAGGAAGTAGAAGGGGGTAAGAAAAAAATTGCTTGGTCATCCAATGTACAAAATTTGAATGGGATAAGAACTAGTGCAATCATTTTTAGGATGTGTGAGTCTCAACTTCATAAAATGGGGGAAAATTAAGAAACCACTTAAGAGTATTAAGGTGAATTGGACACATTGATGTTGATGTTGTAGGGAAACTTGCATTTTCATGAATGCTCTGGCCTTTGGGAATTTTCTCCTAAGAAATTGATGTCAAAAGAGCATTTCCTATGATCTATGTCTAATTCAAGAGCACCCAATTCTTCTACAGCTTCAATCTCAAAATAAACATAAACCTAAAGTGAAATTGGATAAAATAGGAGCTACGGGTAGGCTGCTATTTTGGGAGGATGGTAGGTAACAAATTTTTATTTTCTTTTATTAATAGGCAACTATCTATATTAAAATTATGAGAAAGTTGCATATTCACAAAAAAAGATGGGTGGTAAGAAGGCACATCATGAGAGTCACATGGGAAAAGCCCAGAAAAACCAAAAAATCAACTAGTCACATGGGCCGAGCCTAGAAGTCCATGATTAAAAAGCATATAAAAAGGGCCATTAAGCAACCAAAGTAATTCCAATAGAGCCAGCAGGATCTTTTTTATCCAAATTCTTCCCCCATACATTAGCGGAGTCTAGAGTGACGTCAGGAGGAGGACCCCAACCATCATTAGTATCTTTTTCCTTCTCTTTTTACTCTTATCGTCATGTTAGGGAAAGATTGCAAGCACCAGACGTGGAAAACCTTTTCCAAAATCTGGCCAACAAGAGCCAGAAGCAAGAGTGTCATCAAAGGGCCACCCGGAGCTACCACCGCCACTCCCCGAAGCATCGCCAGAGGGCCACCCCTGGGTAGCCCACAGCGGACGAGAGCGAGTCCACCGAGGAGGGCAAGAATCTTGCTGAAGAGGAGGCTAAGAGTGGGGATGCACAAAACTACTCTGATGTTGACCCCAAGAAGGTGACCAATTGCATGAGGAGGTGGGGGAAGTGGGAACCCGAGCAATGGTACATGTGGCATTGCCCCTGTGGTCTAGAAGCACTTGTAGGTGAGCAACCTCAAGTGCAAATTTATTAGGCTGCACCTAAATCTGTAAGAGCACATTAGAACAAATAATAGCTTTAGCGTATAAGGAAACATTAATATCCATTTGAGAATGAGCAAATATGCAAGCATTTCTATCTTTCTAGATATGAAGAGGATTTCCATCCTGAAAGTGTGCCAAAGGTGGGTATACTTAGCAGGAAATTTGGGTGATTCTCCTAGTAGAATCATATGCTAGGAGAAAGGATCTGACCTAAAGGGAAAAAAATAAGTCATGAATCCAAGTCCAAAACTATTGAGCTCTAGGGAAAAACTAGAAAAGATGCTTAAAAGTCTCAACTTTCCCACAAAAAGGACAACAAGGGTCTTGGACCCCCAAGTGAACAAGCTGAGAACCCACAAGAAAGCCTTGGAAAAGAATACACCAAGAAAAGTGAGCAAGTTTCGGCTCAACACTTACATACCAAGTGGCAACAAATCTTTTACGCTAGACATGAGTGGGAGATTGAATAAGCCACTTTTGGTTCAAACTTTGAATCATAATAAAATGTTGTGAAAGCCACCTGTAACCAAACCTAGGCTTGTAATTCCTAAAAGGGGTGTCTAGGTATCACTCCCAGTCCTTACACTAGGGTTTGGTCCCATGGATTCCAACCTTATGAAGCATCTCTACAGGAATAGCATTCACCAGACCATCAAAAGTTACACGGTCCTAGTTATGTAGCATGTACAGGGCACAAAATTAATCCCACTGCATGATACACATTGTGGGTCTATGAAATATCTATTGCAGGGTCTGGATATCCTTTTTGTGGAATCTAAGCACCTTAAGCCAAGGAGACTTAGCCAACGGCTAACCATTGCTAGCAAAAAGAAGTGACCACCAAAAATTTTGTTGGTTAAGTGAAAGCCCATCATGGAAACCAGAGCTAGTCCAACAAAGCCAGGGCTTGACTACCTCCCAGGCTCTCCAAATGCTTTTGGCCATAAAAGTCCCCACAATTTGGACTAGTTCCTCCATGACCAAAAGGGTTTGAAAGCCAATCCCCTTCTAGGAAAGTCTATGAACAGGAAAGTCTAACTAAATACAATGTCTGAGAAGAATTTTCCAAACCTCATCGCCAGTAAGGGCATGAATTTTCCATTTGACACACAAGGCAGTCCCTTTCCATTGAGTGGAGAGCAACCCAAGCCCTCCAAAATCTTTGGGAAGGTAGAAAAACTCCCAGGCAACATGGTGAAACCCTCTATGGGAATCAAAAGAGCCCAAAGAAAATCTCGGAGCAACTTTTCAAGCTTGCCATAGGCATCTTTTGATGGGGCCCAACAAGAAGAATAATAAACATGGGTAGCTACAAGAACCTTGGAGTACACCTGGAATTTCCCTACCAAAGAGAGGGGCTTAGTAATCTAGTAAGCAAGCTTTTGCTCGACCCTGGAAAGAACAACTTTCCATAACTCAGTTGGGGATGCCTAGAAGGCAAAGGGAATGCCCAAGAATCTAAAAAAATCTCCTCGCCCAATCCACTTCCAATTATACTGCTGAAACCAAGGAGGAGTGGGAAGAATAGACTATCTGTAGCACAAATTTTTATGCCACTGGATGGCAGGGCTAGAAGCAAGACAAAAAGTATTAAGACAATCCAAGGATGCTTTAATATTTTCATCTTCCCCTAGGAGAGTGAGGAAAGAGTCATCAACAAAATGGTCATTAACCAACTGAGCTTGAGAGTTAGGAAACACAATGCGCTTGATGCACTGTTGGGAAACCGCATTGGCCAAAAGGTAGCCAAATCCTTTAGCAACAAACACATATAGGGAGGGGGCAAGCGGGCACCATTTCCGAATGGAAAAAAAGAGTCAAAGGTAGAAGATTGACAACCATTAATGGTGATACAAGTAGAGGAATCCACAAAGAGCATTTGAATAGTCTGAATGAAATTAGGCCCAAAACCCAAAGCTTGCAACATAACAAGAATAAAATTCCATTCAATGTGGTCATAGGCCTTGGAAAAATCAATTTTGACAAAAATAGCTTTCTGGTTTGAATGCCTGGCCCATTCCATGCCTTCCCAAATAGCAATAATATTATCTAGAATGAACTTGGATTTGATAAATCTTGTTTCCTTCGAGTGCACAATCTAAGGTAAAAGATGGTGGATCTTCAAATCCAAAGTCTTGGCGATGATTTTGTAGGAGAAATTGAGAAGCATGATAGGCCTCAAGTTGTAAATATCCTCAGGATCACCAGATTTAGGTATGAATTTTATATTACCTTTATTTATTAAGTTACCTAGAGATTTAACATGAAAAGCCTCTAAGTAAACATGGTATAGATCCTACCCAACATAGTCCCAAAGGACCTTGTAAATCTCACAAGGGAAGCCATCAATCCCCAGAGCTTTGTCATCAGCCATGGAATGAACAACTTCCTTGAGGTCATCATTGTTAACAATTGATCACAAAAATTTCTCTAGGCTGAGGAAAGCCTATTTGGCACAATAGCAAGGAAATCCTGGAGGGCTTGTTGTCGCATAGGCATGGGTTCCTGTGTAGTGAAAACCTGGTCATAATGTTGCACAAAGGCCTACAAAATGTTAGGAAGCTCAAAGAGCACCTGAATGCCATCTTTGATTTTTTTAATGCCTAGGGATGAGTTCCTAGCACAGAGCACCAAAAAAAATTCTTTGGAGGAACAATCACCAATTTTTAGCCAGTGTAGCCAGGTTTTGATCTACGCACCTCTGGCAGCATAATTATCTGCAACTTGCTTTTTTCTACCCATCTGAAAGGAAAGGTTCCATCCTTTTCATACACCATCTCAACCATATTGAAATCCCATATGATATAACCAAGTAGCAACTGGAAATGAATCAGCAATCCAATGCCAAAGCAAAGAGAATTCCACAACATCATTAGAAGCATAAACATTAATAATCCCAAAGGAATGATAATTAATGTTGAGAAGGATATAGACGAGCCGACGAGTGGGATCAGACCCGTCATAGACCACACAAGAGTACCACCATGGGGACAAAATGGTGACAACTCCACCATGCCCAACATCATGAGCAGTGCAAAACATTTTACTGGCCAAATAGAACGACAAGCCAAAGCAAGCAAAAAACTAGAAATTTTAACTTCTTGGAAATAAAACACTTCAATACTAGAATACTTACTCAAGGTATCCTTGACAAAATATTTTCTAGAGAGGTCTGTTAGGCCTTGGACATTCCATGAGAGAAAATTCATGAATGAAACTCCTCCATATCATGAGTCTGGTTCCTCTTCATTAAGAGAAGAGAAACGATTCTACAAAAAATTTGGTGGAACTGACCCAATTTGAATAAGAGAGGAAAACCTACACTTTTCTTGCACATAATCCCCTTCTTCCCTTGGTGGAGAAGGACTGCGAGACCACCTTTGAGCTCCCAAAATGGGAGGAGAAACATTCAGTTGTGTTATCATGATAGTAGTGGGTTGAGGCATTGTCTTTGGCCTAAGCTGTGACAGAACATTATTAGCCCCGACAGGAGTTTCCTTCCCCTTCATTGAAGGGTTTGAAACAACTTTCACTGGTTCGGAGGCCTTGGAGGCTGACCTAGAAACAGTGGACTTATTCTTGCGGTTCATAACCGTAGTCCATTTTTCATCAGTTGTGCTAGCAGAAGCATCTGTCAGACGAGGTTTATCATCATCTCATGGAAAAGAAGGTGTACGAGGCACTGCCAAAGGGAAGTCCTTGATCTTGTGGTTTGCGAACTGACACCTATAAAACATGTTGGGAAGATTAAAATAAGTGACCTTCTGGGTATGTCGAAGAGCTCCAATTTGAATATTAATGGAGTCTTTCAAATCTTTGGAAAGGTCCACTTCCACACAAACCCTTTTCTGGGGTCGGGCCTGAAAGAACCTATTAGGCTCAATGCAAATAACCCTCCCTAGCGAGGACACAATATGATTGAAAAAAGGCACACAAGGAAAGGGTAAACCAGAAAACTCAATCCAGACTAGGACCCGCAACTTGGTGTCATCCGAGACAACAAAATCTTGGGTCCATGCCTAGAAAACCATCAAAGAAGACCTGACATACTAGGGACCATGGGCTAAGATAGCCTAGACATGATTGAGCTCTTCAAAGCGGAACAAAAAGAAGCCCTTGGTTAAATTTTGGACCATATCAAGGCGGACCCCATGAGGGACCTAGGCCTTGCTGACCCACTCCTTAAACACACTTTCAGGGGGAGTCCTCCCAAAAAAATATCGAACAAGGGTATGTTTTTCAAGCCATTGACAAGTAGAATCAAAATCTATTAAAGGAAAAACCACATCAGCTAGGGAGTCAAAACACTTACCTCATGAAAGAATTTCTGAACAAATTTTTGGGGTCGTTTGTTCGGAGGAGGAGCTATTCAGCAAATCTGATGAACTACTAAAACCAGCATGAACTTTTAGGTTAGAGCTGGTTGAAGGCATATTAAAACACAAAAAACACACTAAATGTGGTCGTACACACAAGAAAAGAGGAGTTTCCTGAGCAGTAAGTGCAGTATGACACAAGAGTGGCCAAGAGTGACTGCAGACACCACAAACCCTAGCAGAGCTCATACACCCATCACAAGTCCAAATATCAGTAACAAATTTTTTATTGTTGGCTTGGAATAATTTGAAGTTTCAGATGTATAAATCACAAAGGACCAACACTAAACCCTAAAGACCATACCGTGCTTAAAAAAAAATTCATCGGGGAGAAAACAAATATCAAAGCAAGTAAATTTGAAGTCATTTCAAAGCCCTGATAAAGCAAAAAATATCATTGAAGTGACTGTGTCATATTAGAGTGATGAATATTTAGTCCCTTCAATATAATGAAAATGTGAGGCGTTCATCAGGGTGAGATGTAAATATCGAAGGATAGTGCGATAAGTCCCTTCGATCCTCTGATTATGGTAAAACATGAATGAACTTTACTTGCATAGAATGTGGCAGGCACTTTATGTTTAAGAGGAGATTTATTGACCTGCAATATTGAATTTGTTTCTTTGTAAAGACTATGAAATAGTATTATTTTGATGCAGGGTAAAATACCAAATAAAGATTTATTTAAATAATCAAGGCGAAGGCATGATATTATTTTGGGAGATAAAATAATGTAAGGTATAACTATAAAATATTTTCATTGACAAGTAAAATATTTTTCTTACCATTTAAAAGGATTCAGAGTGGGTAATTAGTTTATTGAATAATATATTTTGGGTGAAAGAACAATTATCGACGAAAGAATTAAAATTAAAGTATTGCGAGATACTTTATTTTTTATAGGGATGCAAAGACAAAGAAGTTAAATTAATATTTTATTTTGGCGAAGATAATCAAGATACATAAGGTTGCACCAAAATGGATGAAGGGTCATAACCCTTAGAAATATACAACATATATATGACAGATAAAACCAAAAGAAAATAAATCATTAGGAATTAGATATTAGACAGTAGATCATAGAATATATGATAGCATAAAGACTTCTCATATGTACTGCATTATCTTTTGAAGCAATATAATGGAGGAGAAATTTTGAATTGGTGTCCCAATTTTTGGTGTTCAACTGAACATTCTGTCAATATTAATTCATACATGTTATTTGGTTGTCCCTAGAGAGGTATTTCTCTATTATTCAAATTAATTATATCAAATTATATATATTTAACTTATCAAGACACATTTGTTGCCTTTGTGTGATTTTCCTGATTTGTTTTTGTGATAAGAGAATTAAAATCCTTTTAAGAGATTCTTTTTAATAGGTTTCTTCCCAAAATTAAAGTCCTTTTAAATTTATTATCTTAATTGGTTTTCTTCAAACGAGAATTAAAATCCTTTCAAACACCATAGTAACTTAGGGAGATATCACTAGGATCTATAAGAAGATCCCAATAACTAACAAACTTGCACATTTATACAAAGTGTAAATATTCAAAAGTGCCAAATAGTTAGAGTTAAGCCAAGAAAGATGATCCACATATCATACACATCTCGACCCCATTTTCCCAATAGGAATAGGCACTAATCACATCTATTTCAAAACGATACTCTATATAAACCTTATTCATGTGCATTCAACTTTCAAACATTTGTAGTAGGATTAGTTATTAGCTTTGCATCTATTTCACCTTTACATACCATTGGGGATAGATTGCCCAAGTTAGAAAGAACATACACCCTTTAAATCTTCTTATTTATTAAGGCACGCCTACCTAGGTCTAGCAAAGCCTAAAGTGAAAGGAGTTATAGACCATATTGGTTAACTTCGTTCGTTGGCCAAAACAATGCAAACCTTACTATAGAGCTTGGTATCCTCTTAGGGTTTGTAATCTGCAATTTTGGGAACAAACAATGTCCATGGTGTTTGAACATGTATCCAATAGAGGTAGAGAAGTGAGAAAAGGCATGCAATCATCATTTAAGATATCCATGGTGTTTGAATGTGTAGCCAATAGAAATAGAGAAGTGACAAAAGACATGCAATCATCATGGACTATAGGAGGGGTAGTAGACAAATATTCAACAAGATGAGAAGAATGAAATATAATAGAATGAATATCAAGTTAAGTGTAAGAAGTTGGGTCCACTTTTTTGCCAAAAAGTTGAAGTGTTTTTTCATAAAAAAATAAATTTTTTCACAGTTGGAGTAAAAATTTGAAACACTTAAACTTAGAATATTAAGAAAGTCCACTAATATTAAATATAGGATTTTAAATCTAGTTTTCAAATAACTCTATAAATACCCAGATGATGCATGTTAATTTTGTATAGGATGTGCAAAAATAACCCTTTTAAAGTCACTTTTTTAGGGCCATAACATGTATGTGTACAAAAATAATAATTTGACATAAATAAAAAGTATTTTTCTAATTCTTGTTGGGGAAAGATGTGTATTATAGTGAATTTTGATGAGGATATATTTTTATATTTTTTCCAAATTTTTTACTGGCCCTAATTGCTATTTTGAAAACCCCTCGTGTACAAAAAAACTAAATTAAGATAAAATAATCACAAAATATTTTTTTTTTTAAATAATGATGTCTAAATTAATGACATATATTTTTTATTTTATTTTAAAAAAAAAAAATTTATTAAAAATATAGTACTTGGCATTTCAAGTTTATGAACTAGTTTCCTTAGAAATTAATTAATAAATATAAAACAAGTCCAATCATAAAAATAATTACATTTTTTAAAACTAAACATCAACATCTATAATGAGTTTTAATTTCATAAAAAAAATCTAAAAAAAATTGTTATCCATATTGATAAAGTTAGTTTTTTCTCTTAGTGTTAACATGGTCTTGTACTTGCAAGTCCAAGGCTAAGGGTTGGGTTGCCATGCTTTTCTTGAGCCTAAAACAAAATAGAAAAGACATTTTATAATTTATTTATTTTTGGAATAGTTACTCGCTTTAAAATGAGTATTCATTAAAAAAACATGAATGGTTACTCGTTTTAAAGCAAGCACCCATTCCAAAAATAGAACGTGTACCCAATTCTTATAAATCCATTATTTTTCATATTTTTAGTAAAATGTACTACCACTACATCTCATAAACTTTCTATTTTATATGTGTGGCCCAACAATGATGTTATCTATTTTTTCAAGTGTATTGTACAATTTCTTAATGTATGACATATTATATTTAATTGTTAAAATGATTAAATAATAGGAACTGTTCAAAAGTGGAATCAAGTATAAAGGATATTTTCAATAGGAATCAAGTAGGATGGTTTTTTTCAAATCTACTTGTACTTTATAATATATTGAACAAAGGATCTACATCTACTTGTACTTCATAAATTTCAAAGAGGTATCAATCTAGAAATAGAATAAATGTCATTTTTTATTTTATCAAGAGGGTTTGGTATTTATAAGATAAAAACAACATCAACAAATTATAAAAGGAAGCTCATGACATATGAATAAATTGAAGAAGATAGAGAGGAGGAAAAATGAAAAAGGGATAGAAGAACTATTAGGAAGACCGGCGTCTCAACCTTGCAATTTTAGCAAAATAATATATTGAGTGTGGGGGGTTACCCCCCTTGTGGGGTCTAGGGAGCGATCCCCTTAGTGGGGGGGTTCAGGAGAAATGTCCTTGAAATCCACATTTTATGTATCTTTTATTATTATAAATATGGATTGTTCATCATTAGGTCTGGAATCTAATGGTAGATATTTTGTTGGACTATCTTGACCTAAAATGCAACCATATTTTATGAGGGAATTGTATTACGAGTGTGCATTATGAGGTG